>JASSUY010020826.1:1681-12156 GCA_032466535.1 Forpus xanthops
TCTTTTAATCTGGTACAAGCAGTTCTGAATACTGTGGAGAGGGTTTAAGCCGGAGACTGGTAGACAGGATTTGCACAGATTTAATTTTAAAACATGAGTATTATTATGCCTTACGAGCAAACTAATTGTTAATGAATATTTACAGGATTTAATATACGAAAGGGAAACTGTTCAGGTTATTTTAAACTTGGAGCAAAATCAACTGTTAAATGATATCAGAAGCATCACTTCTCTTTATGCTTTGAGATTACCAGTGTAAAATCTGAAAGGCTGAGGTGGTACTTCTGATACTTACCTGAATGGTTTTGAGGCTCTGGTGCAGTGTTCCTCAAGGATCATAGGTCTCACCACTCCAAATATTAATCAGGTGTTTGTTACTAAAGGTCACATCTCCTGTCAGTGGAGGGGTGTGCATGAGTATAAATCAAGTACTGAATCGCACAAAAGGAAATTGTCGTGTTTGCAGAGAAAAGAGGTTTCCTGTTAAATAAGTGTTTTGGTTCAGAAATGCAGTTGATGGATTCTCAAATCTCAGGACTGCTGTGTCTCCTATTAGGAATCTTACTAGTAGTCCCTGAGAGATTAAGGTACATTTTTACTGTATAGACACTTAACAGGTGTTTTTAAGATAAATGTGTCATGGAAAAATATTGTCCTGGGGCATCTTGCTTTATTACATTGTTAGCTGTTTTTATTGTGTTAGTACAAAGGGTGGATTTACTGTCTCCAAAAAAAAAAAAAGAGAGAAGCTTCAGTGATTTTTTTTTTTTTTCTGGAAACCTGTCAGGTTAAATGTTAAGAATTGATTCCTATCTTAAATTGCTGGTTTTATCAAGGAATAGGCAGTAATCCTTCTGTAAATACAGGGGAGAAAAAATATTGTGAAATGATACAATTGCTTTAATTGGAAAGAAATCTCTATGTAGGTGGATCTGGCAGTAGCATGTTGACATACTCTCTGCCTGGTTTCAGAATGAAAGTTCATACTGTTTTGAGGTCTGATACTTGAGATGGCAATGCATTTTCCAATCTTTGACTCATACCCAAAATGAATTTAGGGACTTGGCACCTTTCCAGGATGCCGGTATTCTTGCTGCTGGCTCCTATATCATGCCAAAAGCTGGAGCATTGGTAGCTTCTAACATGCTTTAATTATCCACAAAACCCTTACTAAAGTTATTTTGGTGGAGGTTTGCTTCAAAGAGTATCACCAGGAAGGATTAGAAACAGTCAGGAGCTGGTCTTCAGCAATGTCAATAGTGACAAGCTGAAACACTGGGGAGGTCGAGTTAGCAAACTGTTGTGCAAGGTATGTTGTCCAACTCGTCCCTACTTTAATAGCAGCTCCCAAGTGAGGTCAGCCATGAAATTCATCCAGTGGGTCTGTAACCAGGTTTTGTTGGTGGTGTGTTTTGTTTAGTTTTGTTTTATCCTTTCGGCTCTGCTGGTTCCCCTCCCAGCTCTGGGAGCAGAAAGTAAGGCTGGCATTTGAAGTTGTCATAAGGCAGTGGGGGTTTTACATCATAGGTACTTGGCAACAGGTTAGTTGGTGATTTTCAGAAAAGTAGCTTTAACCACTGAGCTCTTCTTACTGAGAGCAATGCAAGGGGTCTGGGTTAGAGTTGAGAAGCTGCCAGTGGTATAGCCATGCTCTTTCAATTTGTTTCACTGTAAGTTTGATTTTTCCACTCTGTCATACGACAGTCCCACAGTGTGTGTAAAATACTTAGAATAATTCAAAACTTCTGAATCTGAGCATGTTGAAAAGTGGTAACCTAAACTATGCTAGCACATTTTGATGTGCTTAGGAGTTAGGAGGGGGGTGGGAAGTTTTAGTCCAACAAATGAAGGAAATAAGTTATACGCAGAGAACTCTCCCCCTTGAAAAGTTTATTATGAGTCATTTGATTACCCAGAGGGCAAGCTAGTCTTCAGAGGGTTTCCAAAGAGAGTCATGTGTGTGTCAGGAGGGAAATGCTATCTGATCAGGGGCTTTATCTGATGGGGTTTTTTTATTATTTAGTAGGAATAAATAACTTCATACATTTGAGCTGAATTACCAATTTTGTCAAAACTTGTAGGATGCCAGGCCTCAGAAAAGGGATACTATTTCATGTCTTGCTCTCATATCATCCTCTGTTAACCTTAGGTTCAATGTTAGAAGTAAATAATCTCTTTTCCCAAAGAGGGAAAACCTTTTTTAGATGCCGATTTTTATAGAAGATTACATTCAGTTTTTGGTTTTCTAACATTCCTAAGCAAATCCATTTTGCTGCTGTCGCCTGAGGCTAATTGCCCACATCTTAAATCATCTGCGATAGGTTGTACAGGATAACATTTACATGTGCCTGAAGCGGTGTGTATTTTGACACCTCAGCAGTATTGCTGTGTTCTGCCGTTGCACCACCATTACAGCACGCTTATCTACCCAAAATAGATTAAATAAACTGTTGCTGAAACAATCAGCTTTCTAGACTGAGAACAGCATGCTGGTGGGATATGCATAAGAAGGTGTCTGATTTGCCTTACATGTGGAAAGGAGATAAGAGGAAGGTACCATTAAAAGGGTGGGTCTGCTCCTGTAGCTAAAGGCAGTCATGAGAGTTGTCATTTTATGTCGGAGCAAAACCTGTTTCTGATGCTGGCTAGGAGGTTGCATCTCCATCCCTGCCATGCTGGGTCTTCTGTAGACTTCTCTAATTGCTCTGATGCCTCTGGTGCTGGGAAGGTCCTGGAGGATGATAGCCTGCCCTCTGAGGATGATGTGCTCTATGGAGAGGTGTTCCCTCTGATCTTCCTGCCTCTGCTGCCTGGCAGTTACGTGTAGTACCTCCTTCTCCTTACCTTGTGGGAAATCGTATGCCCTAAAGCTGTTGGCATCTTGTGCTGCGGTCCTGTCCACCTGGGCCAGACTCCCTTCCCAGAAGGAATAGTTAAGTTCTTGTACCTTTCACTGTACCTTTGCTGATAAAGTGCTCGGTCTTTCTATCTCATCACCACCATAATGCCATTCAGAGATACTGAACTTTGTAATTGTGTGTTGGGTGATGTTCTTTTGTCACCTGAGTTAAGGTGAAGACTTTATTCCTCATGGCTTGCCAGAAGCTGTGCTAAGAAAAGAATCTTCCTATCTGGTAAGGAGGTTACAACTTTCACTTGTATTTTGTTTTCTATTGCAAGTGAGATGATGCATAGGGATAATGAGAAACTCCTCTGTAATTACTACTAGTATCTGGGATGGGAGAGGCAAGAATCCTCTTAAATATCCAGACTCTCAGTTCCAAGTGATTATGTGATTATCCTTTTTGCAAAGAAAAAGCTCCTTAAATTTTCATTATTTAGAAGGTAGTGTGAAGAGGGCTGGTTAAAATTACTGGTTGCTCTTCAAAGCCTTGCAAACTTTATGCTTTGCCAGATCAGCAATAAGATTAATAGTTGGGTGATGTGGAAAAAATATACTGGCATGGATGGTTTCTTTTCTGCCAGTGGAAATGGGAGCATGGATTAGTGCCTGAGATTTATAGTTCAGTCTTTCTGTAATTCTGCTGAAGTTATTGCTCAATGGTATAGTACAGCAATGTGTCATGTGTTCCAATAAAGATTATCCAGATGGATTTATTCCTCACATACCATGTTTGGCAGGCATGTGCACATCATACTGTTTTGTGACTCGTTAGTGTATATGCCTATGTGCTGCTTTTCAGTTCTTTCAGTGTATTTTATTTTATTTTTATTAGGCCAGGATTTTATTATTTTTAATTGGAGGAGGTGTTATTTTAAAACCCAGAAGCTTGAGAGGGTTTTCTAAATTTACAAATGCAAGATTGTCTTAACACATTTCATTTGATTCTTTTTTAGTCCTATCAAAGTAACAATGCAGTATGAGCTCAGTGACTCTCAGTTGTCAGTTACTATTTTAAAATGCAAGCACTTCCCTACCCAGCTCTTTAGAGGTGACACACCCAGCTGTTCCCAGCTGTGGAAGGGTTCTTTGTAAAATCAGTTCATGGAGTTAAAAGGGCGAGTTTGCTTAGGCAGATGCCGAACTTCAGTTCTGGTGGGATTTGTTATCCCAGTTAATAATTTTAAAGGAGGCAGCTTGAGCAGTCAGATTGAGAGTGTGAGCTAAAATTTGTCTTGTCTTTCAAGCAAATTAATTCTTCTGTTTGAAAAAAAAAAAAAAAATATAATAATTCTGCATAATTGAAGTATCCACTCTGTCTCATTAAATACTACTAATAAATCCAAGAAACTTTTTTAAAGCTACCACAAGCCCCTTAGCCCTAATGTTGAAGTTTGTTTTACAATATCAATTTTATTTCTCAATAAAATAGCAGATTAAAATATTTGGCTCCTGTTAATACTTTTACTACAGGGTTATGTTTAGAAAGAGGCTCAAACTATCTCCCAAGGTAGCCAAAAGTATCTCTGCACCTTGTAGAAAGTGGGATTTGGATAAGACCTTTAACTTCTTGCTGCTCTGTACTTTTTCAGGTATTCATTATCAATCCTGTTCACTAAATGAAGTGTAAATTGTATAAAGCAAACAGAAAACAGTCATATGTCTTGCTGAAGTTAGAATTAAGTGTATACATGAGATGAAACAACAGAGCTCTGACACTAGCCCTGGCATTTCTAACTCTTGAATAGTTTAAACTTATCAATTTGATGTTTCATTAACACAATTATGTTTCATTATTTCCTAAAACAAAAAGCAACCTTGGAAAAATTTGAATGCCATGCTTTGTGTCACATAAAGCGCTCCATGACTAGAGCCACCTAGAGACAAGTAGCAACTGTTATCTGTCATGTTCTTCCTTGTGTTCATGCATTTCAGCTGAGTTTTCGTGGGTTTTTTGGTTTTGGGTTTGTTTTTGGTTTTTTTTTTTTTTTTTTTTTTTTTGAGACAGGCTCTCATTTTCACTTCAGATATAATACTTCGTGAATTTAAAATACCACAAAGCACTTCAAAGATCAGATGCTTTTAAGATAAAGCCTAAGAAAATGAAATAGTTGCTGTGGGGTGCAGCTGTTAGAACATATTCTGCATCTCTTCATCCATCTGGAGTAGGATAGATTCAATGGGATTTTCTTCTGATTAAATAAGAATAAGCAATTATGCCCATTATACCAACATTAACAATTTTAAGCATATAGACAGAATCACTACCTGCCATATCACAACTATTGTCACCTTACTACACAAGTCCCTTCATTTAGGAACTGTCAAAAAGGATGTCTTCTAGGACTGACTAATTAAGCAAAACACAAAGAATCCTCTCTTACCCACCTTCTTTACCCCATAATTTGGGTTACAATGGTCCTTGTGCCAACTTTCAGTGACAAAGGTGCCTTACTTGTCTTTTTGGGTGCAACCACTAAATGTGCAGGTATAGTAGGGTTCCTGAAAATGGCAAGGCAACAGAAGCAGGGAGTGGTTGAATGCAGGTGTAGTTTCTTCCAGTGGTGCATTCAGTCTGTTAGTAAATTCCTGGTTTTCATTTGGAAAGTAACTGCATGCTATTTAGTAAATATTAGTTTCTAATTAGAAAAGAGGGTTGCTTTGTTGTTGGTTTTGGTTTTTGATCTGTTTTGTTTTATAAGTTGATGCTTCTCATTGCTTTAATGTTCTTCCTGACTAGTCTTGGGGAATACACCAGATTTCCTGATTCCTGTTATTTCTTACTCAGGATGCTTTCTTCTGCAGAGTCTACAAAGGCGAAGTGAAATTTCTCTTCTATGGGATGAATACTGCAACTGTTGGATAGAAGAGATGATCTTTGAGTGAAGGGTTGTTTTCAGCGCTCTTAAAGCTCTCCAGAAAGAAACAGTTTTAATTGTGAAAGCAGTAATACATGTCAGTTTTTGAAAGAATTTTTTTAGGGCTGCTCTGCCAGTAACACTCAACTCTTTAAACTGACAAGTGACTTACCTGGAAGCTGGAAGTATAATTATGAGAAACTCTCTTGGGACTTGTATCCCATTTTGTCCTTCAGGAAGAGTTGCTGTATTTTACTCAAGGGAGACAGAGTTGAGTACCCTGAAAACTGATACTTAAAGGAGAGAGAGAGAGAATACAAGATAGTTTGTGGGCAGGTAGCTCAGAGCTGGTGCTTGTTGTTGATAATACTGAATTCATACTTGGGCTGCCTTCTGTATTTAATATATTTGCAGAGTTATGCTTTGAGCAATCTAGCCTAGTGGAAGACCATTCTATGATTCTATGATTTTTTTTGTTTGGTTTTTTTGCTTTAGAGTTTCATGCTTATAATAAGAGTAGATGATGGAGCTGAACCTGAATTTGCTGTGTTGACTTTTTCCAGGAAAAATACATTTTTAGTAAGTTAAAGACCCTACTTCTAATTTGGCTTTAAAGAAAACCCAAACAAACACCCAACACGGAACCACCCTTTCCTGCCTTTTTATTTTCTGTAGAATAGAAAGTTGTGTACTGGATAGAAGCCAAGCACTTCAGTACAAGGTAGTAGTTAGCCCAAAACTTATAACCGTGTAAGGTCTCCAACCTATACCTACGTGACTGAAGACTCAATTACCAGAAAGACTTGAGCATAAAGGTTAAGAAACTATATTTGAATTCAAGTTGAAAGGAATAAGACTCTTTTGTGGGTCTTGAGAGCTGAAATGCAAACCACTTAACCAAAATTTGATTAGAACAATGAATGCTGCTTCCACTTATAGTCAGGGAAATATTTCTTGCACATGTGGTTGTAATAGGCTTTTATTGTGGTAACTGAGTTTCCTAGTGACACTTTCCTTGAAGTGGAAAATTGCAGTGCCCTCACTTTAGAATGACTTTAGAAATGTTCCTATGACTACATAAGTGTGGAAATTTTTTTTTTCTTTTCTCCCTATGGACATATTCATAGAAATGGGTAATACTTCCCAGGCATAGCTATATTCTAACCATTGAAAATACTCTATTTATTCTCTTTATGATATAACTAATTTAAGGATAATTCGTGTCACACATTTTACTTGTTAATGTTGATGACAGTTATACAGAGGTAAAGGAAATTAAAATAGAGCATGATTTTTCAGACTTGCAAAACTTACGCTTAGTGCAAAATATTCACGCTCATGTCCTTAATTTACGTAAGTTTTAAATCATTCCAGTAAAACCGTTGTAGGCAATAAAATATGTTCCAGACTTTGGACTATACCTGCTAGAAACTTACTTCCAACTCTTCAGTGTAAAGTCTATAAAGTGTTGGGTGTGGTTCTATTTAATCCTTCTACTTTCTGAAGTTTGTCATCATTAAAAGAAATGTTGAGATTGTTAATTTTTTTTTTCTGTTGAGGGGTTTAACAGTTACGTTTCCTTTTTGTGATTATTCCTTTGCTAGTGTTTGATTTACCATTTATTCATTTTGTGAAGATGATTCTCCTTTAAGAATAAAAAACTACTGGAATTGTATACTGGTACCTGTAAGTGTATATGAGGAGTCTGAAGTAATTTGGGACAAAGCACATGTAGTGTCTGTTAGTTGCACTGAGAGCAATTCAGGAATCTCCAGTGGCACAGAACCATAGTTTTATGTTAGAATTTAGGTAGTTAAAGTACAAAACTGAATTATTTGCTGAAAGAGGTTGCAGCAGCTTTTTGCTGAAAGGTTTGTTTGGCTTGTTCAAAGTCCTCGGTTTTGATCCTATTACACTTTCAAAGAATCTCTGGAAAAACTTTATTACTAAAAGACTTTACAATATTTTTTTTAATACTCTTTTGCTTTGTGTTAAGAGAAGTGTCTCTAACCTTTTAGGAGTCCCATGGGAATCCAACTAAATCTTAGGCACCTGTATGCAATTTAAGCCTGGACAGCAATCCCATAGCATCCCAGCATTAGATGCAGTTTATAAAGCGGCGCAGTAGAGAAGGGAAAGCAATTTGCATGGCTAACAGTGAGTTACAAATGAAAAACTACTTTTTTTTTTTTTGTTGTTGGTAGCTTTGTATTTTCTTCCATCCAAAAAAAAAATGTGCTGGTATCTGAGGTTGGAAGTTGAAGGACTTCCAAAAAGAATAAGGTTGTATTACGATAATATCAAGTGTACGGAAACATGTATAAACATGTATGCAAGTTCACTATTGTATTAATTTTCATTCCACTTAACATCTAAATTGCTGAAGTTCAGTTAGCTTTTCTGTGGGCAGACAACTCAATAGGAAGAGCTCCTGTATTTAAATACTGGGGGAAGCTGACTTGAAGTTTTCCATGGATACAGGACTTTGTCATTTAAGTATACTCTGTAAATAAGTTCAAGTTGAACAGTGGAACCTGCTTCATCTGAAATTCTACTTTTGCCCATTCCTATTCCTGAGCTGTGATTGTTATACTGCTTTCAGAGATTTCAATTCTGATTTTTCCTACTGCTTAATCAAAACGCTCATAGTATCCTTCAAAATGGCATTAACTGGTTTCCTGCTGTGGATACTGCAGAATGTAATTGGCAGTGCATTTACAGATTCAAATGTCCTTAAAGCTCATGTCCGTGTCAAGAGGGTTGCAGGGTTTTTTTCATTTTGTTACTGAAACCAGTTAAATGAAACAATTTGGCATTCTGCCCATAGAAGGCAAGAAGAGATTGGGTAGGGAGAATGAAGACTGCTAGATAACTGCCAAGCTTAACCACACAAAGACTTGCTCTTTTAATGTGCCTTTTAAATGATGGAGATCTGTTGTCTGTAAGAAACAAAAGGGGGGGGGGAATAACAACAGAAAAAAAAAAAAACAGCTGAGAACTTCTGTCTAGGCTGAAGAAGCTGAATGATCAAGCTCAGGATCTCTAGCCCTGACCATACCCATGACCTTTACCAATTTATCAGTGTCTTTCCTGTAGTGGGGGACACCAAACTGGAGGTGGCAGCATCATGGACATGATGTAATGAGCACCGGGGAAAGGGGGCATGATCAGGTCCATCAGCCTTCTGGCTATGCTCTATTTTGTACAGCCCTGGGTGCTGTTGGCCTGTTGCTGAGGTTGCTGCTGACTGATGTTCAGCCCAGTAGGACCTCCCAAGTCCAGCTCCCCACCCTGCTCTGCCATTGCAGAGGTCCATCCAGGAATAGGGATGAGACTAGGACTTTGTCCTCGTTGAATGTCATGAAGTTCCTGTTGAGCCAGTACTCTGGCAGCCCTGCCCTACCAACTGCACCCTTGCTGTGTTCCCATCTGTGTGGGGAGGGAGTGCAGTATCAGAAACTGACTCAGAAAGAAAAATTCTGGAGGTTTCTGCAGCCATTTGCTGGGACTGGAGTAAGAAGGTTGACTAATGTGGATAATATTTCCTCTTTCCTTTCCCTTATGAAAAATAATCCTGCAAATGTAAACATGTACACACCTTTGAACCCAGTACGTACAGATATGCATCAACTGACGTGGATTCTAGTGCGTTAAATGATAAAATATTTAACTGGGGCGGGGAAGGGGAGGTCAAGTTCAAAATACTTCTGCTTTTGCAAAGGCTATTAAATTACAGACAGCCACTTGTGCCCTTGAATAAGTGCTGAAATATGCTTGTCAGATTGATGGTGCAGCAATATATTCTTTTTAACTCTGACCCGATATTTGTGAGATGCTCTCAGCTGTGGTGGTTTTCTGGGGTGAGTGATATATTTGGCAAAGTGCTAGCTAAAAATGCCTGAGTTAACAGAAGGCACAGTATATTTATGTATGGTTTGACTTGGAGTCATGATGTATTTTCATCACAGATCTGTGTAGTTGGGGAATTACTGTACAACTCCACAAGCTAATCCTAATCTGTCCAAATTTACCAGTGTTAATTACTCTAGTAAAAGGCTTTTAATAGTAGCTTGTAGGTTAATTTTTTCATGAACTGTTCTTTTTTTTTTATATATAAGATAGAAGGAAATCTTGGGTTACTTAAGTAAGAACAGGAAAATCAGAACAGCTTTGTGTATAAAATTCTGAGGTCTGGAACAGCTAATGATGCTCAGACCTGAGGTAATGGGGCTAGGAGTTTTCTGAGAGATTTATGAAAGCACTTATTCAGTGTCAGTGCCAATACAAAGAAAAAAGAAATCAACAACAACAGAAAAACAAATTCCCCCTAATACTCACCCAGAAACAAATCCCAAACCTTGTTAAGAAGTGTTAGGAATTGGAAAAAAAATGGCACATCATTGTACTGGTATGGTTAATCTGGAATTGGGTGGTGGTGTACACACCATCTGAAGCTTTGGACTTTGATCACTTTTTTTTTTCTTCACTCTCTCACTTCTCCTCCCCAGTTTCCCCCAAAATTAAATCTATGGGACTGGAATATCTTCATCCTCATGGCATTTCTCTGACCAAAAGTAAGAATAGCTTAAACATACTAGGAGTTCTAAGCTTCAGGAGAGGTGACGGATGATGAGGAGAGGTGATGGATGATGAGGAGAGGTGGACAAAGCAGTAAACTTAAAACAAGCACTCACTGGGGGGGGGGGGGGGGGGGG
>JASSUY010020826.1:12166-65693 GCA_032466535.1 Forpus xanthops
CAGCTGGTGACATGGGTGAAGTTGGTCAATTAGTTACTATATTCCATGTTACATGAGTGATCAGTGAACCAAATGAAGGGGCAGTTGGCTTCTTTGTCAACAGATGCTGTGGATGATGAAAGTTTACTTGAGTCTAAGGGGTACTAGAGAAGTTTGCAGAAGGGGGATCTCTTAAGAATTACTTAATGTGGGAAAACCACATCTAGCTTGGGAAGTCCATGAGGGAGAAGCTTCTTGCCTGCTCTATTTTTACCTTTCCTTAGGCAACCACTTGAGTTTGCGTGGGAAGATGGGATCCTGGGCTAGATAGAGTTCTGATCTGGCCCCTTTTGGGTGCTCTTCTGTGTGGTTTTGAAAAGGTCACATCCAGTGAAAGCTGCTTTTAACTATGATAACTTCCTTTAAGAAGCAAAGTTAAGGAAAAAATCAAATGCAAATTTTATAGACGCAATTAATTTTATTTGCTATATCAGTCATTGTTAAGCTATAGCAAGTGTGGGACATTGTATGCAGAGGTATCTGAAAAGATGAATAAAATAATAGTAGGTCTGTTAATATAGACCAGTAACTAATTACTATTATATGTGACCAGGTTTTGCAATAGCAGGTAAAATATTATTATGAACTTTGAGAAATTTAACATTTCATTTAACATTATTCAAAGCCATTTGAAATTTTAGTAAAAACTTCATAAAAGTAAAAAAAAGTGGCTGAAATTCTCTTAAAATAATCTGGCACATCTATTTGCGTATACTATATTCAGCATCATTACTTAAAAGCTACTTTTGTTCTGAAAAGATCAGTTAATTTAAGAGGTTTTGTTACTGGTTGTGGCATGGGTAATGTAACTGTAAGATCACACATCAGATGGTTATGCAGAAGGCACACCCACCCAGATTGAATAAGAGCAGAATAAGATGCATCAGTAAGGATACTCCTCTGCTATGCTTGTCCTGCAAAATGCTCTTTCTCTGTGCAGAACGTTATTCTTTGAAATTTGAGCTTGCCTCTTGTACTAAATGTTGAGTACAGTTGAGAAATCATACAAAATTCACTTGGGACCGATTCACTGGTATTTGCCATTTCATTTCAATGTTTTCATTCCTTCAAGAGGAAAAAAAAGATCTTGGAAAAGGATACTTTCCTTCTTATAGACAATATTTTCTTTCTGAAGCATTTTCCTCTTTAGGCCGTGACCAATTTCTTTGGTTTAATTCAGTCTTCTCAAATACTGCCTGTGAATGCATCCAACTATTTAGTATTTAGTGACCAGTACAAAAATCTCCAGTAATCCAGGTGGTATGGTCAGTCTGGGGTGGTGATCATCACCAAAATTATGTGACTGCATTTGTAGATTACTACTTCTATTTTCTGTTTGGTGTTCTTTTTTTCATTGATCAGATAAGATTTCAAATCTATGAGTCTAGGGTCGAATGGCATCCAACTGTGAGTCTGTGTGTCTGAGCCTTGGTACCACCTGTACAATGAGTGTACAGTTGCTGGTCTCAGCTGTGCACCATGCTGCCAGCACAGGAGGACACATCAGCCCATCACCTGGCTTGCCAGCACTGCTTTGGAAGAATGTGCTGGTTCAGACTCAAAATAAACTAAGGCCAGGTACTCTATGCTTATGCTGTATCAAATGTCTACCAAAGTTGCTTGATAAACTTCCTTTCTTTAATGGACGGCATGAGTTTTTATCAGGAGAAAAGCCAGAATGAAGCACTACTGCTTACTGATTTTCTCAGAAAGTGTATTTACACCATAGGGCTCTGCAGTGAGACAGCAGGGAAGGGGGGAAGCTGGGCAAGATGTACCCTCAGTAATGCCTCATGTAATGCCGGGAAGGTTTAGATTGACAGTTATGAAAAACTTCTTCCCAAAAGGGTTGTCAAGCACTGGAACAGGCCGCTCCAAGAGATAAGTGGAGATGTGTAGTTGTGGTGCTTAGGGACATGGTTTAGTGGTGGACTTCATGGTACAGTTGGACTCTAGGATTTTCAAGCTCTTTTCCAACCTAAATGATTCTGTTATTGTATGAAAGTTTCTTCTTGGCTTAATTCTGTTTCAGGACAGGTGGGGAAACAGTGAATGCTGGAAATTTCTTCTTGTCTCTTGTTGCCCAGGAATGTGTTTGTGTGGCTTCCATCATGTAAAAGTGACATATTGCTGTCTGATCAATCAGAGAAAGGCAGGCTCGCTTTTATCTCCTGGAGAAGGAATCTTTTTGATGGACGTGTACCAAAGACATGCATACCATCCTTACAGAAGGAGCTTTTGTTTGCAGAATTTTTGTCAGGAAAGCAAATATGTTCAAGCTCCTAGAAACTGTTTGGTCAAGCTTAATTGCATGTAGGTTTTGGCATGCAGCACTTAGTGGAACGTGTTCTTGTTGTTTGTGCATCTGCAGTCACAGGGAAGACTAGGCTTCTTATAAGCTGAAATAAGGAGCAGTAAAAACAGCGGAGGAAGACTACTAAACAGTGGTTTGTTTTTTTTTCCCTGTTAGAGTACTCCAGCTAATTACTCCAGGTTATTTCACCTCTTGGTAATGTGACTTCTTTGTTAATGCTATATTATATTTAATGCTGTAAAGGTTTGATTATGAAGGCTCTCTTCAGTTTCAAAGCAAGTGCATTAAGATTAGTTTTTACGTATATAATATTTTAGAATCTTCTTTTACTTTTGTAAATGAAGGGCATCTTTTCAGTTTCTGGTTCCTTGGCTGTAGATAGTTTGTGTACCACCACTGTTGCCATTCAGAATAACCTTTACAAAACTCTCCAGCTAATTTGGGATACATGGTCAAGATGCTTTCTTGCTTTTTTCATTCTCCATTGCTCAGATGTCTCTGCCAGGCAACTCACGAAACAAGCAGCAACACTGAGTTAGCCTCAAAGAATACACACTTTGAAGTAGAGGGCAGGTGACTGTTACAAGAGGTTAGTATTTAATGATATTACAAGAGGTGGCTTTAGAGGTTTCCATGCATTTGCTTATTTAAAGTATGTAATGCTCTGATCCTTGCATACAAAAATAATTAGTGGGTAATTACTAGAAAAAAAATTACCTTGTACTTTCCTTGGTGGTAGAAGATATAGCAGAAAACAGTTTATAGCCAGGATTTGAAAGTGGGTGGCTCTTTAGTGCTGGTCAACATATCAAGATAAAGGAACAGAGAGACAAGTATAAGACAAACTGAGTATAGATGGTCAACTTAAAAGCCTTGTAGACAAGAGAAGGCCGAAAAAGAAGTTGGCTCATTAAACAAAGCAAGTTGCTTCATCCATTCTAATCTTTGTACCTGAAAAAAAAAAATAATAATTAAAGAGTAAATATTAAATAATTAGATATTTTATGTTTAATTTTTCATAGATAACTGGGGGTGGGGGGTTGTTTACTAAAGCTCTCTTACCACTGGTGGTACTCTCTGGTCAGCCTTCAACTTGGGAAAGCACTTTGGCGTAGCTTGGTTGTACCCATGAAACACAGGGTCCTCTGTGCAAGCCAAAATTAGCAAAAACTAAGACCTTTTTGAAGAAAGCAGAATTTCACAAGTTTTTTTTTGTTTGGTTTTTTTTTTTTTTTTTTTTTTTTTTTTTTTTTTTTTTTTTTTTTGTAAGTTGCTCTGGAATTGTGAGCATGTTAGTGAACGTATTTTTGAAGGGAACTTGTATGTCCCTCAGAATGAGTGTATTTGAGATTTTACACATTGTAAATCAGCACAGCATGAATTTAAATGTGCATTTATATATTTAAAAAGGCCTGTTTACTTCATATCCAAGCTGCTGTTTTCTATCCAAACAGCATTCATCAGTGCTAAAATTTCAGCATCACTGCTTAAAAAGAGAAGTGATTTGGGAGTGCTTTTAATAAGACTTTTTTGTCTTGGCAACGAATGGTACCTCTGTGCTTTTAATTTATTATTCTTTTCCTGGTGGCTTTTCTTTCTGAAGCGTTGCCTCATTTTTGTTGGTAACTCTAGTATACAAAAAAGTTCATATATATATTCACCTGTGTACCTATCCTGTGTCTGTTTAGGGTTTTTCCTTCAAGGGCTTAAGTAATAACTATGCTACTTTTAATAGTAGTTCAAATAATTACATACTTGACATTCTGTCCAAAGTTCATGCAACAGTTATGGATTTTCTTCCCAAGCAAAAGCTTCCACAGATTCTTTCCTACGCAAAAAAAAAAATTTGGGGAGTATACTTCTGCAGGTACTCAATGTGTTCTTTTCCAAGTGAAGAGCTTTTAGTGTGGTGTAGCAGAAGACTTCGCATTCATTTTCTTTCTTTAAGCAATAAATATCTGACTACTGCAGTGATTCTAAATCAGTGTCTTCCAATAAATTAGCATCAAACAGATGGCTGGTTTGTTATATCACAAGCTGGTTTTGATAGTACTGATTTATGTTATGAAAGGTGAGGCTTGCTTGAGGATAACTTACACGGAAGTATAGGCTATTTTCAAGTATCTTGGAAAATTTGTATGCTGTGTATTACTCTGACATAAATGTATTTACTTGATGATGAAGACTTGTATGTTTTTATACCTTGTTAAAAGAATAAATCTACAACAGTGACCATTATTAAATTA
Source organism: Forpus xanthops (assembly GCA_032466535.1). Lineage (NCBI taxonomy): Eukaryota > Metazoa > Chordata > Aves > Psittaciformes > Psittacidae > Forpus > Forpus xanthops. The sequence continues at coordinate 16,766 of JASSUY010020826.1, forward strand.
ATTTTTAACATGTATACTCTAGCAGGTCAATTGGGCCACTACTGGACTTACACTGAAATGTGGATGGGATAGTAAGAGCACTCCAGTTTGTTTTTTTTTTTTTCATGCCTTTCTCCACCTATCTAATGCTATGCAGCAAGAAAATGAAAGCATATTGCAAAAACCTTTGAGTGTCGTGATAATATGGTCAACAGTTTGCCATCTGGCAACCAAACATGATAATAATGCTCAAGGTTATCTCCCATGTGTGCTATTTGTGAGTCAAAGGGTGAAAGTATTTCTATTGCATTCTTTTCTCCTGTACTTTATGGTGGTTGCCTTCCTGTCAAGGAGTAGCTGAGTTTTGCTGCAGTTTAGTGACCTATTCCTAAGCCACCTAAGAGACTGATTTATTCTCTCCATTGGAGGATGCAGTTGGTTATGCCTCCACTGTATTGGATAAATTTCTTCTTGTAGTTCTGTTAACCTGGAGGTGAAAAGAAGGAGGGGAGAACTTGCAAGTTACTCAGAGTCTTCCTGTTGCAATGTGTATGTTGGTGATGATACCTCTGAGATGGCTTCCTAAGTGTTTCTTTCCCAGTTGTAATTTGTCTCAGGTAGGGCTACACTAGAAATAATTGTAATCAAGAAGAGAAACATGCAACTAGTTTTATCACACTGCCTTTGCATTTCTCATTCTGTCTACATTATCAGCCTTAATTGGGAGATGATAAGGTCTTAGCTTTTAATCGAGTTGTAAAATAGTGACTACAGTGACAACACTGCTGTTCTTGGGATTTCTGAATCAAATAGTGCTAAAAGCTTGAGATCAAAATGGCAGCTTCCATAGACAGGCACTTCCAAGGTAGCAGGTCTGGATTTAGCAGTTGCTAATATAACATGCATACTGTCCCCTATGAAGCTGAGCCTTGTAAAAACTGGTGCCATTGACATACTTTGTTGTTGGACCATTAGTTTGCTTTAATATTTGCAATGATTAAATGTAGTGATAATTGCCAGTCACCGGGTTTTCAAGAGATCATTAGTCTTCAGAAGCTATGAATTCCCAGATGAGAGTCTTAAAGTTTCTGTTAACCACTTCCAGAGCCCAGGAGTTACATCTGTATTATTCTGGCCCTGTGGCTTGATTGACTTCTGGGAAGGATAGCTTGCAACCACCATGTGTGTTTTAAGGAGCCTTTTTCACCAGTGCTTCATCTGGTTAGACAGTTGATGAAATTGTGCAGATGGCTAACTGTGGTTTCCAAGAGTTGTTGCACATAGTATCTTCTTTCTCATGAGAAGAAAGGTTCCTAATTTAGCATTTACTCATGCACTCATTAAAGATTTTGGGAATACTGCCATGGCCTCACTTGGAGTGGAATTGGATAGTTTTCTTCCACTCCCTCCTTACCACCAGACTTAGTTGTAATAGCTTGTTGGAGCATTTTGGTGGTGTCTTAATTGGTGTATCAAGCTATTTTTTTTCCCTCAGTCATCAGTTCTGTGTTATGAATTACATACTTCATGAGCACCAGTGAAAGAGAAGTGTGAGATCATCTGTAGTTCCTTGCCTGGGATTGTTTTCCCATATCATTAATTTTATTCAAGTTTTTATTCTCAGACTCCTCTAACTTTACAACAGAAACTCCTAAGTGAGTAATAGCGCGTTTAGTTTCAGTAGGTTGGGATGCTGTAAAAGTGGAGTCTCCAACTTCAGAGATATATGGTCAGACTAGCTTACTCTCTCTCCTCTTCTCTCTCCCATCCAGCCCTTTTGCCTCCCACACAGGCTTTCTAACATTCTGGCAAAGGAAGTAGTTGGACTTTTACCCATTCTCTCACTTTGCAGTAACGAAGCATTCATTTTTCCAACATTAAAAACTTGGACAGAAAACCTGGCCTAAAAAGCTTGATGTTTTGAGCAAATGTTTAAAAATATCCTCTGACTTGGCTGCTCTAAATAGCCTTAAAGAACTGTGTGGGGTGGACAAATTATCTTTCCCCAAAATAAACTAATAAAAAAGCTAATACTTATCCAGTAATATTGATAGCAGCTAATTGAATTGAGTAATTTCAGATGTTACAGAAATCAGTCTGAAGCCCTAAGGAACCTGAGTAAGAATAGTTACATCTTTAAGGAGCTCCCTTACATGTGGATGTTACAAGAGCTGAGAATGAGAGGTGAGAATTGTGACAAATACGGAAAATAATACCTGCTTATTTTAGATCTTGTGTGTTCCCCAAGACAAAAGGTTACATTTTATTGAGTAATACGTTTTGTGATTTTTCTCAATTTCTGTATCTTGTTTTTGTTTTAAATGGTGTTGCTGTTTCACAGCTTATCTTCTGGGGTAGCTGGTTCAAGGGACTACATTTCCTTTCAGTATTCTTATAAGGATGAATTGATTAGCATCTGGCTTAGTATTCATTGAACTGCTGTTTCCTGGCTCTAAATATGTCTTCACAGCTGAAGGGCAGATCAAGAAAATGTAGGAAATAGTAAAGTTTGGTTTTATCTGTATACCTTACTTTTTTGGGGCATATATGCATCAGCCTAAGCTAATAGAGAACTGACTTCAGCAGAGAGAAGTCAGGTTCAGTCTGTTTCATACATTTGTGCGCTGTGTGATGAGTGATTATGTTATGCTCTGTGTTGCTAGGGTAACCCAAAGAAACAGAAAATACAGCAAAATTTAAAAAAGGAAGCATTCTGATTTCTTCTTCTTTGCTTGTGAAATATTTTTTCAAAAATATTACTGAGAAAACCCAGTAGTCCTTTAAAGGTTTTATTCCAGATGCAGAGACTAAACTAAATGATGCAGTCATGCAGTAGTGATTTATTTCTACTAAAGGCCAAATGCCAATATCACTGTAACTTGTTTCCAAAATCTCTCTCATGGAATAAACTGTACTTACCTTGTGCCTCCATTTTGTCATCTTTGCTTTTTCGATCTCTATAAATAAATCTAAATTCTTTACAAAATTCTAGCTCTATGATGCTTTCTCAAAAGCTGTACTTTTAGTAATCCCCCCTCTAAACTGCTAAAACATTTATTCTTTGATAATATGACAGAAGTTGAGAATTAGAAGAGAGGCTGGGGTAGACAGTGCCCCAGTTCTCTCTCTCTCCTGTACAATACTTGGGCCAGCACTAAGCTGGAATTGCTCTAGGGGAAAAAATGAAAAATCAGAAATCTGTGACTCCCATTTGCTGCATATCTCATGTGCCCCCAAAATGCAGGGTGCCTATCTCCTCTTAGGAGGATATATCCCTCCTTATGTACACCTGGCATTTATGGGTCTTGATTCCCCTGAAGAGGTGATGAGTGAGTGGACGGAAGTCTGGATTCCTTCCCACTCACAGGGTATGGATAGGACATCTGTAGTTTCTGCTATTTATTCTCTGAGTCACCTCTGCACTAAGTTGTTTTCTGCGTATGGTTACAACAGCAACCAAGCAGATACATTTTTGGACTGGTGAAACTCTATGTTAGCGCAGGTACGAGCATAGTGATAGCCAGTATAAGTTACAGCCAGTCACCTTTCTTTATCAGCAGATATGTTCATTGCCAAATATTGGTATAAATTATACAATATAGACTTGAGTTGTTTTTTTAATTTTCTTTTTTTTGCATACACCAGGAAACTAAATAAAACTTGCTATGGAGTGTTACTAGCTGTGTCAAACAGTGGTTTTACTTATGCACAAGGCACTTGTACATCACCACCTGTTTGCTTGGCACAAAAATAACAATACATTTACCAAATCTTTCCCCAGGCACGGACCAAGGGAAGAGATTGAATGCAGGTGGTATTGCTGTTTTTGTTGTTGGTTTTGGTTTTCCTCCTGTCTGGTTACAGAGGCTATAACAATCTCTCTGTCTCTGTGAGCAGGCAAATTTGTATGACGTGCCAACTCCTAGCTCTTCCTGAGGCACCACCTCTTAATGCTTTACCCAAATTGAACAATTGTATTAATCATGAGGGTTGAGGACAAGAGTGCGCACAGGAGTTGCCATGGAGTAGTTGGTAGATGGAAAATTTTTACCATTACGTTGCAGTAACTTGTTTATCTGTCCCCAGCCGTGGTTCATAGATGTGTCTGAATGAGTCAGTATCAAGGACTATTCTACCGAATTACCTCTGCTACCTTCCTGTAGGAAGAGGGGATGTTGAAATACTTATTAAGGCGTAAGAATGGGACTAAAAAGGACATCAATTTTGGAAATATTTGATTTAATAGTGGCAAAGACATGTCAGGCAATAGAAAGTGAATTTCAGTATTGTCTTGAAAAAATGCTGTGAGTTGCCATGGCTGCTGCAGCTTAGCTAAAGCAAATAGATACTTTATACAGAATATTTTTTTGCAAAGTGCTGTGCTACTTAACAGCTGTACCTTCCTGTGCTTTTATATGTATTTCTAAATATTGACAGGATTCCTCTTAATTGCCTATTTTGATACTTATTTTTCCAAGTGACCCCCAGGTCACTTTTGTAAAGAATGCTAGCACGATTGTGTGTTCCCCATATGGGTTTTTCTTCAAATTGATCTACAAAATTTAGGCAATAGTATAGTGTATATTGTATGGTTTGCTGTGGAGGGAACTGAAAGTAAAGGATATTCAAAACTAGATGCAAGAGAAGTTAACATAGATGGTGGTCCTGGTGATTAACAGTATGAGCTCAAGTCTGTTATTATTGGGAGGGGGGAGTGCAAAATATGAAGATGTTGGGAAGCTACAAGGAAGAAAAAAGGAAGAAGTGGTAACACTTAAATGTAGCCATAGTGCAAGGGTCCACTGAATTATGTACAGGTAAAAAAAAAAAGGGGGTGAGGTGGCTAACAGGGAGGTAAGAGAAGGAGAGATTCAGTGAAGTAAAATGATCTGAGGTCTAAAGATTTGTCAGCAACTTCTTTGGAAGTTAGAAAAATCTATAAGGTGTGTAAATACTGATGTCTGTCTGTCAATCTGTTGAAATTGCTGTCTATTTTGAAGTGGGTTTTTCATTTTGTTACCTTGAGAGGCAATTAATTTCACCTCTGAAATTCAGGTGTCCTCCAGAATGTGAACAAACTGATTTCCTTTGAGAACTCTTAACAGTTTGTATGAGCTTGGAGTCAACTCCACAACTTCTAATTCTTTGTGCAGAGAAACCATAATTTCTCATGAAAGTCAATGGATGGTCTCCTGTTTCTTGGACAAGTATATAGCACTTGACTGGCACAAAGCTTTAGGATATAGGATGCTTACTATTTATTTTTGCACAGGTACTAGTCTAGACCTGGAATTTAAAGCAACAGACTTGAGAAAAAAAAAATCTATATTTGCCCTGGAAAAAAAACAACAAATCAACCAACACAATAGAATAAATGCCCGGTTTAATTACCTGTAATTAGTGAAGCTGCTGACTTTCAGGGCTTTTTAGGGATGGAGAAAGGGAGCAGCCCTAAAAGGGACCAGGTAACAAAGCTACTCTATTTATAATAAATACTTTAATGTAGCTCAATACTTGAGGAGGAAGCTGCAGGGTCCTATCAGTTTCCTCCAGCTCTGCAAGTTGCTGCAGAAGCAATGCTTTGTCTCTCTTCCCTTGCCCACCTCTGAGAGCCAAGGAGTGCTCAGGTTATCAGCCAGGCTATTCCCCAGGTTTGTTCTCCTGGGGTTAGTTTTATGGGGGGTTATTTTTTATTTGACGGGTGTGTCTTCTGCCCTACACTGTCCTGAATATTTAGGAGAACCTGAAGATTAGGCTGGGATATTAGGAAACTGGCAGAGATGGACCACCCGGGGAGGGGTCAGAAAAGAGTGTGAGGAAATGGATAATGTGTTTTGTGACTTATCAGGGCTGATACACTTTTCTGGAAGTGCTTGTTTTTGTTTTGATAAGGGATTTAAGAATAGTGTGGAAGCATAATGGGTGAGATCAGCAAGGAAGCGCAGTACTCAAGAGGCATTATAAGAGGACAGGCTCTGAAGTGATGGATGGGGAGTCTTTCCCACAAAGGGTGTTGGCCATCTGTGTTCCTTCTCTGCCTTTTTGCTCTTGGGCATCTCTTCTCTGTCCCTCAGCTCTTCATTAGTAGGTGAGCGTGTGGGATGGAGACAGGCTACTTGGTCATCAGGGCTCACAGAGGTTTTTTGCTGTTAAGACAGGGTTTTCTTGTTGGGGCATGGAGAAATGCTTTCTGCCTATCATTTTGTATATAAATGTCATTGGGTCCAGTGGATGTGTTGCTGTGGAAAACACATGTGCTTTTTGTAGTCAAATAGAATTGTGAGTTTCCAAAAGCTGTTCTTGAATACTGTGGCCAAAACCTGACGGATTTATTTCCCACCATCTCAGCAGTGAGTGGGGTTGAATATCAGTTCTCTAAGAATACAAGTGCTGGAGGAATCTCCTCATGTTTCTGTACCCATGCAACAGCCCCATCTTCCACTGGAGCTTTTCTATTCTCAGCAGCAGGTGGGAATTCAGTGAAATCCGATAACAGCAATATTAATAGCAGTTGAGTAGGTGGCCAAAGAGGTTGAAATTTAGCACAAGCCCGCTGCTAGTTGAACAGTCAGCATTTGTCTTCTGCACAGCATACCTCTGCGGGGGTGGAGAATCCTTCAAACCCTCTGACGTCCTCCTCAGAAGTGTAAGTAAAGCTGTTTGGGGCTGGGCTAGAAGACCTGGAGCTTGGCGAGGAGCTCTGGAGCAGGCTTGTTCTGCAGCCTGCTCATCCCTGCCAGCTCTCAGGCTGGAGAATGGCCCTACCAAGTCCTTCAAAGGTCATCTGGGAGGTGGAACCACTGCCTTTGTGCATGCAAGTTCAAAGGGAGAGCATGGATGCTTCTTTTTAAACAGAAGTCTGTTCAAGTCCTGTGTTCATGAGATCTGTAACACAGAGGAAGGGATGGAAAACAGCTTTGGCAGCTGTTGGGATTTCTGGAGTGTTTGTCACCAAGGGAAGGGTTTGGCACTGGGCAGGGTGCATTTGTCACTGGCACATTCCTTTCTATCAGTGGGAGTGTCTTAGTCCCTTCTTTCTCCCCGTAAATGGGTTTAGATTCGTTTTATCTCTTGGCCATGACCACATGGCCTCTTCTCAGCTGATAATCCTCATTTGAGGGAGAAAGGTACTCTGATGTAGTGGGGTTTTTTTGGTGGCATATTTTTTGTTCATAATTTTTTTCATTATATATTCATATTTATATTTAAAATGTTTCTATATGAGAAATAGACCTTCAGAAAGCCAACTTTTCTGAATGGGGTGCTGTAAAATCATCTTCCAGAGTTTTGCTCAGAATTCTGGTATCTTGGATTTGGTCTTGAGCATTATGTCACTGTTTTCCCTGGAAATTAACCAAATGAAGTGTCAAAGTAGATTTGACATCATGAATTGCTAGTTGCTGGGATTTAATATGTATTAGGATGTGGGGGAACCAAACTGTATGATGTGTTAGAGAAACAAGCTACTGAGTTTGTTTGTTACAAGTTTTGAAATAAGTTCAACTCGAAGGTAGCTACTTGAAAGGTATTGTGCTTTTGTAAGGGGGCACTGGAGAGGTGTCTGTGTGTCAATATTGCCAATGGATATATTTTATAATTGGTTGAAATATAGGTCGTGCTTTCTTAAAGCAGTGTGGTCTCCTAGCTACTGTAAGATAGATGAGTGTCATGCATGATATTTTTTTTCTTTTTTCCATTTTTAAAATGCCTCAAAGTGCATTAAAATAATCCTTGAAAGCTTTCCTCACTCCTCAGAGCTAAGGATCAGGAGATGAATTGAATGGGAAGCACAGCTCATCTCTGGCTAGGTTCCATCACGCAGAGACTCCTTGACCAAGCTCCTTGCCTTGCTCCTCTGCAGCAGTGCGTTGTCTCTGCTCTTGTGCTGATGTGGTCTTTTGTACAAGTGTGCTCAAAAACATATGAGCAAATTAAATTGGGGTTTGAAAATGTATATTTGGAAAAATCCAAACAAAGAAATAGGCACAGCCCTCTGGTCTTGATGGGCGATATGGAACTGCAGTGTAATTTGTAGTTACGTTGGCGTAACCACAGGGGCACAAAAGTGGAGTGAGTGGAAGGAAAAGGGAGACCAGGAAATCCTCAAGCTAGAGCTGCTGCCAAAGCCTTTGTATTGGCCTTGGTGACTAATTCTGTTATTTAACCTTGGGCAAACAGTGGAGCTGAGAATAAATTCTTGAGCTGTGGCTCAGCCTGCTGATCTTCCATGTCACTTTGTTTTCTTCTGTTGAAGTGGTCCTCGTTAGAGAAACATCCATTGGTCCATGCTGGCTGAGTATAAGTCATGTCTGTAAGTATGTGTTGTGTCCAAAGGCAGAGGAAGTATTTGGGCTCTAACCATATCACCTTCTAACAAGTGAGAGCTATTTCTGTCCCATTTGTCTTTTTTTCTGTTTGCTGAAGGATTAATGTAGATTATATGATTTATACGGAAGGTACTCTTTCTCCACAGGTAGTTATTTCACATATTTTTGTATCAGTGTTCAACTTGGATTTGTGTAGTTGTGCTTCACAATTACTATAATATCCCCCATGTATTGTTATCTCATGGCCTTTAGACTTTCATGCTGCATTTCACAGATACTTTCCAGGGTGACTAATCTCGAAGTTGTACATAAACTGTTACTGTGAAACTAGTGCTAACAATTAAGGCTCATGCAATGTGAGGTAAAATTGTACTTCTAAAATTTTGAGACCTCTTTGTTAGCTGGGATTTGGCATTGGGGTTAGGTTAGGTAAACTGGAAGAATGGCATTGCTTTTCTTTTAAGCTTCAGAGTGAATATTAAAATGCTAGGACTGTGACAGGAGCAAATGAAGGATTTATAATCAAATTATTTCTACAAGATCTTAATCACTGTCCTTATAGGCTTCCTTTGCTTAGTTCAGATATCTGTAGTGAAGTGGCATTGTTGGCGAAAGGAGATATAAATCCTCTGGGAAGACAGAGAAGGTAATGTTTGAAATGACACAAAGTGATTTAAGAAGTGGTATTGCATTGTCATTTGGCAAGGAACCCACTTCTTTCAGCTAATTGCTTTAAGATGCAGCCTTGGCTGTGCCCTATTGAGCAAAGCAGCAACCTGCTTATAATTTTCAGCATAGTGGCACTCATCTATTCAAGCCAGAAATTAGATCACACAGAATAATATTTTCATAAAGTCTGCACCAACTGAGCTCTCTGATAAAAGCATCAAAAAAGCAGACTTCTTTCACAGTTGCCCAATGTAGGATTGGTGTTTGTTTGCATTGATGAATATAGCTAAGCCAATGGGTTACCCCTTCAGTTTACTATAATAGGTTTTGTGGGACAAATGTCTCTACAGCCAGAACTGTGTTAGCACTTCAGTGCTAGGGACATATTCAAAATAAGGTTATAATTGTCCAGGAGTGTTTAAAAACTACATTGCTGAAGTGCTGGCGTGCCATCTTTCAACTGACTTCTTCAAGTACAGTGTGAGAAACTGAGTGTTTCAGCCCTGTGTATTTAGAGCCAGACTTGCTAAGGGGAGCGGAGGTGGAGAGCAGGTGCTTGCTGTTGGGTAGCAACAGGCTGTCAGCAAAGGCAGGATCACACCTCCTCTCACAGCAGCAAAGAACTTGCCATGTTTGATGCTGGTGACTGTTTTGTCCCCTGTTATGATCTACAGTTGTTCAGATCTGTACACATGACCCTAGTTGAATTCTTTGCATAGTTCTGCACAGTATTTACATTTTTATGACACTTTATAAAGAAGAACTTCTAAAATTGTATACCTATTGTTTTATGTAGATTCTAGGTCAGTACATTCATCCAGAATCCTCCTTCTTTTCCTTGGTTAGGTGCCATTGTAAAATTAATATATGCATGTATAAATGAGGAACTGATTGTTCTAGGTTAGCAGGGTGTTCTTGTTTTGTTCTGCTTGGACTACATCTATCATTACAGGTTGATAAAAAGGTTTAGAGACCAGTAGGTGTAGTTCAGAGCAGGATGCAAGTAATGAAACTTTGTTCACAGAGTAAGCATTTTGTCTGTTTCTGTTAGCTGAGCAAATGTGAATGGAGCACTGTCTGTCATTCAAGTGTGTGAAATATCTGACAGCATATTTTGGGTCAACTGTGCTCAATGATTTACCTGACCATCCTAAGTTTTGCACTGTTTATAGTCCAAGTGCACAGGGCAAATGGTTAACCTAAATGATCTCGGAGAACTCATAGAAAGCAGAAGTGACCATAATGTTCAGTGACTTAGGTTTGCTCTACATGAAGGTCAGAAACCTCTTGGATACAGGCTCCAGTTAATTAAAGGTGGAGTTTTTCATTCCTAGAACTTTTGAAATTTGGAAGCAAACTTAATGGTACCTTTTGCAAGGGCCTCTGCTTTTATAATTGCAAATAACAGCAGAAATTGTGCTAGCAGAAGGCTTTTAGAATCGAAAGAATGTAAACCTTTTAAAATGCTCTCTGTTGGGTTTGGGAAGTGTAATGTTGATACACACCAGCACAAGAATAATCTTCCATCCTTTGCTTAGGAAACCAACAAGTCTCTAGGCAGCACTTGGTGTGCCCTGCAGCATGGGCATGGGTAAAGAAATTGTGTACTGAAGAAAAGAAGAGGAAATTTTTTTTACCAAAATAGTCTCAAGTGAAAAAGGAACAGCAACGTGTTTCAGAAATGCTTATTATTAATATTAATCCTATGATTATTTAATTAGAACAAAATTGTAGATATTGTGCATTAAAAGAGAGGTTCCTTCCTATCCATGAGAAAGATGCTGAGTACAAAGGCAGCAGCATCTCTGGTGTGTGATATTAAGGAAGTTGCATCAAGGACTTACAGGTCAGATGGAGCTCAGGACTTTCTGTTCCTGGCAGCCTGATACCTTTATGGTGTCTCGCCAGGCAAGGAAGTTATAATTGCACTGAGTGGGTGTGGGTGCTTTCAAACTAGGAGAAAAGAGATGCAGGGGCAATCTGTGTCCCAGCATCCCTGCTGGTTGCCATGTTGCATCAATTACTGTATTTCTGTAGAGAGTGCTACCCATGCTGGCTGGCCACAGTCATCATTTTGCTAACTCGTAACTACTCCCTGAATGATTTATTCTACCTTTCCCCTGCAACATTTCACTAGCTGATTCCTAAAAGGGCAGAAACAAGAGAGGTATCCCAATGCATCAGTGGTCTGACCTGTTGCAGGGCTCTGTGTCGGTCTTTCTGACACTGTATGTTAATCCTCCACTGTTTTGTTTGAATCCCTTTACTGTGCTGTATATGAAGCTTGCCCCTGAACCTGCCCCAAGCCAGCAGCATCTGGGGCAGGAGAAAAGTCATTTTGGTGTATTTAAGCCATTTGCCCTTCCATAACCACTGGCAGCGTAAGCAGGACTGTTGTTCAGCCTCTGTCTGCAGTCCAGCCCTGTATATTTACACATGGGGACTGAGCATGTGGTACTCCACCTATGGGAGGCTCCCAACCAAAAAGTTTCTTATTTTTAATATGAGCAGTAGGAGAACAGGACCTCTGAGTTTACATTGTGCTGCTGAGGTGTGCCACAAATTGTCTATATGTATAAAAAAAAAGTTTACTGGTGTTGGTGGTAGAATACCAAAATATTTGGTTTTTTTTTTACACAAACACACATCTTGCATTAAAAGCAAATGGAACTCCTCCTTCCAGCCCTACAATGTCTGTTTCTAGATGGCCCAGTTTCAGTTGCTCATTGTTTTGTCTGAAAATTTCTCTCTAGGCTGAAACATTCTCTGTGTCCGAGACAAATTGTATTATTACAATCAGGGAAAATCTAACAATTACATCTGCTTTCATGTGGAACTGCAGATCCTCCTGGCCAACAGAACCTGTATTTCCCAAAGTCATTAGCTTGTTTGCACTTACTTTCTGCTGGAAACTAAAAACCTCAGCTAATTAAAAAAGCCTAGAGCCTTTTCAAGTACCTCTCAAGTCAGGAGCTATGATAGATCAGGTAGTTTCTGGGTTAACATGTAACAATTGAAATAGTACATAGTTATAAGTAGGAATTCAAAGCAAAATACTTTTATTTTGGAATAACCATAGTTGTGCATTTTATATTAGCCTCTTGGCTTGAAAACTCTTAAGTCTTGAATAATAATTGAATTTCAAGTAAAATATTTAAAAACTTTTTGTTTTGTTTTTCTTGCTTCCTGCCCTGCTTCAGACCAGAGGAGACCAACAGAAGAGTGAAAAATGTAAGACGTGCCTCAATGCTTTCTGAAGCAAGTTCATGCTGACTGTGACTAAATGTTTTTAAAATACTTCTTTTTATCACACTGTCACATTAAGCTTCAGCTGTTCATTTATCTGATACAAATTAGTGCTGTCTTAGGATGGTCTCTATGCTGTTTGCTTTCCCAAATAAATGTAATAATTAGAAACAAGACCTATACCTGCTTGCTTGAGATACAAGAGATGCATCATTAACACTCTTTAATTGGTTTTGATGAAGATCTTGGCTAATATGGTGAACTAAGAATTTACAACTCATTGTGGAAAAAGTCTTTAACAGCATGCTGAGATTCTTTTATACTGGTATATGGTATAAGAGGAAGTAATGAAGCTTTTGTTTTGTTTTGTTTATTTGGTTTTAGGTTTTGATTACATTGTACTGGCTTGGGAGAAAAGCTCAAAGTAACCCTCATTATAATGGTCCATATCTCAATCTTAAAGCATTTGAGAAGTTACTAGGGCAAGCACTGACTAAGGTAAGGAATTAAAAATAAATAAATAGCATGAATTTTAAAGTTTGGTATACATTACGACATCAACTCTGAGCACTTTCTTGAGGGGTTAGTTTTATTTTTAGTTTGGACAACATAGCCCTATGATTTGTTTATTTGGCTTGCTCTTAAAGTTCATGTGAAATGAAGATCTTTTAGCTTGCACTAGTTCTTCAGCTATCCATATAATCCCGCAATTCAGAATCCACATGCTCTGATTGCTTTAATAGACTGTGAAGAGGCCACTCTTGCTTCCCTTTGGCTGAAATAAGAGAAATTTAAGAGCTTGTGTTGAATCTTCTATTTAAGCTGCTGTTTATGGTGTTTTTAGGGCTTTGAAAGAGTCTTTGTTAAAGTTTGTGAATTCAAAATGCATTTTAAAAATTTTAAGTAAAAACTCAATAATAGCATTTGCATCTTAGATTATTTTAAAAGACCTTTCAAAACTTACTCTTACAGGCACTCGAAGAGTCTAGCCACCTGAACAGAAGTGGCAGGGATAGTGGATACGGTGATATTTGGTACGTTGACCGGGGAGAGCCCTTTCCATCTTCAGCTAGCCATAAAAGAGACAATTCCTTTGATAGCTTGGACTCCCTTGGTTCAAGATCTTCCACAAGCTTTTCATCAGATATAACCTTGAAAGGTGGCAGTGAAGGTATGTTTTCCTCTCTTAAATCTTTTGTTGATGTATGTATTATGAATGTGGGAGAAGACAACGTATGTACCTAGTACTTCAGGCACTTATATTGGCTTGAAAGGGAACTTCAGTTTTGCAACTGCTGCAGTAGTGTTCCGCTTCAGCAAATATTGACCTTTAACAGTTGATAGAAACAAAACAATGATTGTGTTACTTTTCCTAGGAAGGGTTGCTGGGGACTGTTGCTTTCACTGCAATGTTAGTGTGTGTGAACATGCAGGATATTTTCCCATAGTTCAGGAAGGGAACTTGTAGTGTCAAGTTATAAAAATAGTGAGCTTTTGGATTTGTTACATGTGAATGACACAAAATGATTGGGCTGAAGCCACATGGAAGAATTCTGATCTAAGCAAGGTAGCATGTACCCATGTTATATATGTGATGTACCTAGGCTTCTACTGGGCATTAATCTGGTGAGATGAGCATGTTGCTATCCTATTTGCTGGTAGCTTGTCTTTGTTAGTAAATTTGAGTGTTAGGTATGTTTAATTAAACTTCTGTGCTGGTTTATGTCTAGAGGTTAGCACCGTTTCCTGCAGGGAGCAGTGATAGTGAAAGAATGGAACAAATGTAGCAGGGGCCACATTCACTTAATGGACCTTATCACAGCTTTGCCACAGACCTCTAAAAATACCTCTCCTATTGTCCTGTCAGTAAATTCACAGCCAGGACATGCCAAATGTGGAGTTAGATTGATTTTTAGATTTTGCTCAATGTTCTAGCCAAAAGCTTGTGTCAAGAGAATAATGTTTGTGCCTTCCCTTTTTACCCCTTTCTTCTAAGGTTGTGACAGTGACACAGACTCAGAACTGCCTTTCAAAATGCATGACTCCCATAAAGATGACAGGTCATACCGTAGGATTTCTGTGATTGAACCGAAACCTACCACTGATTTCAATCGCTTCTTACCCAATAAAAACAAGCAGACGGCCTATGTGCCAGCTCCTTTAAGGAAGAAGAGGACAGAGAAGAATGAGGACAACAGGAGGAGCTGGGCAAGTCCTGTCTTCACTGACTCGGATGGAACATTTTCAAGGTACTGGTGTGCAGTCTTAGTAAAGCAGACTTTGATTTAAGACTTTTAAAATAAGTGATTTATTTATGATTTAAAGAAAAGCTAGTGTTGCTGAAATACAAAGTGTTAGCGTTTCCATGTTTTAACAGGGGGGATGTCTTGGTGTGGTGCTCTGGTTGGTGTTTTGTTTTTTTCTTTTGTTTTTTGTTTTTTATTCATTTTTCTTTTTACTAAACTAGTTATCTGATATTTAACATGTTGAGGGTGATTAGAATCTTGATAGAGGGGATTTTAATGCTCTTAAGTGCAAGTTCATGAGAGGTAGTTTTGGTTTCTCAGTAAAGTCTTCCAAAATACGCTGATGGACTTCAGTTGTCTTGCTTCTTGATATATGCAGATGAGATTAGTGGGCAGTTTTGGGTTTCGTCATTACCTTCGTGACTTCACTGTCTTCATTCTGTTCCTGTTTTGGTCAACCTCAGTGGACATGAAAGGAATTCCGTAGCCTCCTGCCAAAATAGCAGAGCAGAGTGTGGGCTCACAGATCCAGCTTCCTTCCAGACGATCTATGAGTATGACAGTGGCTCTGATTCAGAAGATGAAAGAAGGCTGCCCGACCTGGTTATGGATGACTTAGCAAATCGTAGATTTCTAGTCAAAAAGAGCCCTGTAAGCTCTGCTACACCTGGACATCATTTCGTGTTGCGCAATGACTCTCCTAAATCTTGCTCACAAGAAAGTTATCCAGCTGGTCCACTAGCTGCAATGCTTGAACCACTGAGGTCAGAGATACTAATCCAAGATCCAGTAACTGTTGCATTATCTAAATTGCAGTCCATAAATAACTCCATAAAGTTAGCCTTCTAATTGGCATTTTAACAGAGCTGATAATTTGTTATGGCTTTTCTGTCAAACTTCATATTTTTGTCAGAGGCAATAGGATGCTGATATAACCATTTAACTTTTTTTTTATTTTTTTTTTAAATATATCTTACTATTTCTGGTGCTGCAGTGGAATTGAGAACTAATTTGCTTCATTCATGAGGTTGAACTCCTGGGCCAAAAAGCATGTCTCTTTGCATTCTTTGTGTCAAGTTGCTCCTGAAAATATCTTAACTGATTGGGTATTTTGCACAGTAACCAGAGGAGGCAGAGGCAGTTGGCTACTAAAGAGGAAAACAAACCAAGAGCTAACATTCCTTCAGAATTATCTGGGTATTTTGATGAGGACGAGGATGAAGAAATAGGCATTCCAAACATTGAAAAAGATGATCTCTATTTTCGCAAACTAAGTTCTTCAGCGGCAAATACGGTTGTTGCTTTTGACAAATTTCTTCCTAAGTTTTGGACTCCAGAAGAAGAATTGCTATGGAAGAAAATCAGGAAGTCCTCTTTCAAACCCTGGTATAAAGAGATTCAAGGGTTCAGGTGCGTTTTCATGCATGCCCCTGTTTCTCTCCTGTGTGCAAAACCTATAAAAAAAGTGTAGTTGTATGAGTTGATTTTTTATTTTTCTTTTTCATTTTTATTGCCAGTGTAGCAGTAGGATTTGTTTTCTCATTTTCTTATTTTTTTTTTTTTTTGAGAATAATTGAAACATTTTTTTCATTACTGTTGCACAGTTGTCACAGTGCATTTTACTCAATGAGTACACTTCGTGTTTGTTTTATTTTGCTTTCCCTCTGCTCATTCTTTGTGCTGCTACACAGTAGAAAGAAATCAGATTCTGAGGAGGATTTTGCTTGCAAGCAAAGCTCTGCCATTGTTGCTAATCACCCAAGACCAAGTTTTGACTGGAACAGCAGTTGCAGAAGAGATCAGAACTATAAGCCAACAGCCGACTATGTGGGAAGTTCGTTGTCACAGATTGCAGAAGGAAAAATCTTGGAAGCTTCTGATCAGCCCAGGTTGATATTGCTGCATGAGCTGCACTCTTGCTGCATCAAAAAGAAATGGCTGGATATGCAACAGCTGAATGAAATTAAGCCATGTCCCGTGATGTGCTTTTTTGGTTATTACATTTTTTTTTTCTTTTAAATGTATCCATAAGTTGCTGGTCTTCTTGAGGATGTAAATGCAAAAGTACAACATGCTGCATAGGATTACTGGCTTTGTGTGTGAGCATGTAAGTGTGCTGTTTCTGAGCAGGTTAGTATGCTGTAATACCTTTACGTTGGTTGGCGTGTGCTGTGCTATGGTTAATGGTGGTGAATGCCAAGTGGTGTAGTTGTACTGCTTGAGATGCTGCAAATCTTAACCAAATGTATATCAGATACATTGTGATCTGCTTGTCTCTTGCTACTTAATGATATTTTTACTTCCCTCCTTTTGTTTTATATGCTTCAGTCAGTTTTCATTACTTCAGGCTCTGCAAAAATACTCTGACTACTTGTCTTCTGAAACGAAGACCAAAATAGATCCTACTTCTGGCCCTAGGCTCATAAAATGTAGAAAGAATATTTCCTTTATACCAGGAAGCAATCAAGGAGATGGGGAAAATGGGTATCTGTATCCAGATTTGGAAAACGATGACTTCTTCATTCGGAAAACCGGGGCTTTCCATGTGAATCAAGTTGTCCTCCAAGACCCTCGGTACTTAAAAAACTTCTCTGAGCAGGAGCCTCCCATAGAGGGTGAGATAATTCTGCAACCCAGAGAGGGCCAATCTGTGATTCCAGATTTGGAGAAGGATGACATGATTCTCCGTAAAATCCTCTCTCAGAGGAAAGAAGTGCCTTTATCGGGTGCTCCAGACAAGTACCACCCAGCACTCTTTCCTGATCCATGGAGTCTTCCGGAGGAGATACGGTCCAAATTCCTGTGTTTACTTGAAAAAGACACTACACCAGAGGAAAGGAAGAGCAATGGCAGAGTGCTGTCACCGTCTTCTCGCCATAAGAAGGATGATATGCTGACCCGCAAGTTAGAATCTTGGAAGGTGGGGAGCAACGCCCAGCCAGTAAATTTCATCCCAGGTCCATGCAGTGAAGAAGACTGGAAGAAGTGGGAAGCAATCAGGGAGGCCAGCAAAGTTAGACACAAGAAACGGCAGATGGTGGAGAGGTCAGGTTGTGTCCTGCACGGATTGTGCTTGAGTGCAGCTGAACCCTTTCCATTCAGAAAAGCATCTTCTTGTGCTGAGCCATTCATAGAGTGCCAGTCTGCTATTTGTTCGTGGTGTCCTGGACAAGCTTGTTATTTGCTTTGAATAGAAGCTCCTGACTGCAATACCATATTTTCAACAAAAAGTTAACAATGTTTCCTAGTTGTAGGCTGCTGGTTTAGAGAAAATATGTTCATGTTCCTTCAGGCTTAAAGTTCTGCATAAGTTTCTTTCCATGGTTCAATAGGAACAATGATTATTCAAAAGACAGTGGAGGCTAGAAATATTTTCTTTTTTCTCCCCCATATAACTGATAAAAACACTTCTGAAAGACATGAATGCTTTGACCACAAATCCTGGAAATGGGCATTCTGATATTCTTGCTTGCACCTAAACTGAAAATGCTTGTAAACTTGTTCTACCACAGTTCTGAGATAATTAGATGAGGTAATAGAAAATATCAGTAGTGTTTTGCCCACTCTAAGTCATGGTGCATGCAAGTGGTGTGTCCATGTAATATTAAATTCCACTGTTACCTATTTTGTTCTGTCAGTGTTTCTCCCTTGCTCTCATACAGTCCCAATCAATACTTTCCCCTGATCCTTTCCTGATACACTCAAAATTTCTCTGACTGAATACTGGTTTTAACTACTTCCTAGCTCTCTTTGGAATTTTGTACTTACTGGGGGAGAGTGGGATTTTGCCTATTTGCTTAGCTCTGAAAATACGGCATTGCAAATTGCAGTTCTCCCAGCTATGCATCATTACTTTGTGACTGACACTTTCATGTTCCAGTTAATATTTAATGTTGCTGTGTTTTGTTTTTAAGCTTAATACTGTTAACAAAGTGTGAGCTTCTCAGAGGAATGTTCCTGAAGTGCTTGAAAATATTTCACTTTTTAAGAATTCATTTAATGGAATAAAGTACTCATATTCAAGACTACTGAAAACCTGCTTGAATCACACTGGATTAATTTAGTTCTCCACTTAATATGCTAAACTTCTATATAGGACCTTTTATTCTTATCTATTCCAAGTATTAGTTTCATTTAGTATCAGAAATAGTTGAAGTAACAAGGAAAAAGCCTCTGTAAGCCTTGCTGGGACTCAAGTTGTTTCACAAAATGAAAATTAATACTGAGTATCTTTGAGCATCTTGCTGTTCAGCAGCACTGGAGTAAGTGGTGCAGAATTAATACAAGGTTCTATAAGTGCAGTATTGCTAAATCAGAACAGTTGAGAACTTGTAGACAACCTTGTTCTGTCAGTTTTCTGCCTGACTTACACATCACGCAAGTCCTGATCTGTCTTTTGACTAGTTTCGGATCTCTGATGTGCTGTTCCATGCTGACTGGTCCCCAAGCTTTCAGTTTCACCTTCACTTAGTGAGAGTGCTAGTGTGCTTGTGGTGTTAATGTTATGAATATCAAGATACTGAATCTTTTCTTTTTTGGTTTCTGATTTCTCAGACTGTTTCAAAAGCTTTCTGATGAGCAAGGGTAAGTTTTATACAAGCTTGAAAGATCATAACACTATGTTTACCTCTAAATTTTCATGCATGCACAGTAGCTAAAAACTCATGCTGGAAAAAAACTTGTGCATGCTGCTTTGTTGTTCTGTGCTGGGCAATTTACATGATGAATGTAAGAGAGTAGCAACTGTGTCTGAAGCTCTGGCATCTAGGGTATCCAAGTTAGGGGTAGCAGGCACTTTGAAAATCAGCTCTAGTATTTTATTCCTGCTGAAGTACTTAGAATCATAAAATAGTTAGGGTTGGAAAGGACCTTAAGATCATCTATTTCCAACCCCCTTTACATGGGCAGGGGCACCTTGCACTCAACTATGTCACCCAAGGCTCTGTCCAACCTGGCCTTGAACACTGCCAGCAATGGAGCATTCACAGCTTCCCTGGGAAACCCATTCCAGTGCCTCACCACCTTCACAGTAAAGAATTTCTTCCTTATATCCAATCTAAGCCTCCCCTGTTTAAGTTTGAACCCATTACCCCTTGTCCTCTCAATACGGTCCCTCTTGAAGAGTCCCTCCTCAGCATCCCTATAGGCCCCCTTCAGATGCTGAAAGGCTGCTATGAGGTCTCCACGCAGCCTTCTCTTCTCCAGGCCCAACAGCCCCGACTTTCTCAGCTTGTCTTCATATGGAAGCTGCTTTAGTCCCCTGATCTTCCTCGTGGCCCTCCTCTGGACTTGTTCCAATAGTTCCATGTCCTTTTTATGTTGAGGACACCAGAACTGTACACAATACTCCAAGTGACGTCTCATGAGAGCAGAGTAGAGGAGCAGGATCACCTCCTACTTGGTGTTCTGTGTTAAAATTAGGCTTTAGAACATTCAGAAATGTAAAGGAAGATTAGTAAATATTTTATTTCAAAGGCCGTACAGCTATAATCTGAAAATAATTAATGTCATGGTATTTATCATGTTGTTGATGAATGTTCTTTGGTTATTTTATATACTTCAGGTTATTGAATCCTGTGGTAAACTTACTGGTTTGTGCCATGTGAACTTAGAATTTGTTTGCGATGTACTGTGCCTCAAATGGAAATATTTTTCCACTTACTGTGTCATGGCATGTTAAGTATTTGGTTCTGCATGTTTTATTTATTTTTTTAATGTACTTTTTTTTATTGATTTAGTTAATTTTACCCTGAGGCAAGGCTTGTTAAATAACTAAACACTTCCAGAAGAAGCACGAAACGTTTTGGAAGAAGTTAGATGTTAGGGGAGGGAGACACAGAAGGCTGAAGTCACTAGTTAGATTTTGAAGTTGAATCTAGAATAGAAACTAACATCCTGTTCCTTGGTATGAATATACCTGTACTAAAGGCATATTGTATATAGGACTAGATTGTCCTATTTTGTTGTAGGCAGAGGTAGAAACTCAAGAGAAAGAAAGGGAAATTGTAGACATGTAATGTAAGTTTTCTTGAACTGCTGGGTATCATTGTTGATAGTTATGTACAGTTCGGTTACCCAAACCTGTTTCTAGATGTGATACAACTTAAAAAATCAAAAAAAAAAAAAAAAAAAAAGGGGCAGAAGACAACTGTACAAGAAAAGCGTTTCTGCAGCAGTGACCAGATTTGTCTTACATTTGGCATTCCTCCCATTCAAAAAATAGACAAGCAAACAGGTATAACGAGTTAATGCTCTGGCCTCTGTTTCTCGAGGCTGAAGTCCAAAGTCTTATGTTACCAGTGAAAGTGAGCGGGGCCCCTTGGGAAGAGGTGATAGTCTGTTTTGTTAGTTCAGCTCTCTCTTGGAATGAAACATTAGAGGAAGGTCCTGTGCTGAATCAGTTTTGGTTTTAAGCTGATTTTTCTGTTGTATCACGGAAATGGCACACTTTCAAGCCCTCTTAGATTGTGGTTACACCCCTTCATCATTCAGTTTTTGTTTGGATGAATGCAAAAAAAATAAAGAAAGCCCCTTAAGCTTAGCTTTCCTTTTGTATTGGAGCATTGATGAAATGATGAAACACCTGCATTTTGCTTGGTGTCGTAGGAGCTTGTGGTTGAGCAGGAGTCTTGTCCTATGCTTAAATTAAAAGTCCTTCAGTTTATCATTGCAGTGTGAAAGACTAAAGAAAAAGTAGCATTTGGAAGGGGGGGGGGAGACATGAAAGGTGGGCTTTGAGGAATTTTGATTAAGAGGAACTAGTGAGTAGGAGTTCATGGGCAGAAATTTCTAGCCATGTTGAAGGAATTAGGGAGAAGATGGCTGTGTTAGCCGTCCTGACTTGGATGGAAAGCATCGTGGAAGCTTGGGGATGAGTAACATAGGCTAGTGACATGCATGAACTAAGCATTTAGAAGCTAATTACTTTTATTTTTTAGAAACATGCTTTAATGACTGACTTGATTTTATGATTAACCTAAAGAAAGAATGAATGGGAGGTGATTCAAGAGCTGTTACTGGAGAAAGCAGTGAAAGGATGGCAATTTGGAATCTGGGAAAAGGGATGCCTCTTAAGTCAAAGAAAAGTAAGGTTGATAAAGAGAGAAACAAGTTTAAACAAAGGAATCAGTTGGGTACGAGGAGTTCAATGCGAATGATCAGCATGGAGCTGCTACAGAGCTGCTTATTCCCTTAACCTTAATTTATTTGCTCAAATGTGCAACTAGTGACTCAAGTGCTGGCCCTAGAGCACGTCCCAGCCTTGCTCATTCAGCTGCCCACGTTTCCTGCTCTGTTCGAAATAACACTCGAGAGCTCAGTTGTACTAATATCAACCCCTTCTTTTCTCGAAGGTTTCACTTGCATAAATGATGGCTAAACTGTGATAAAGCCCAGTACTACTTTTCTTTCTAGGAGCAAATCTTTGAATGATGTTAGTGCAGAGGAGCTGCAGTCATTGCGCAAAATCCGTTATGAGGAGCTACAAAAGATCAAAGAACAGTTACAAGAACAAGATCTAAAATGGCAAGAAGTAAGCGCTCCTTTTTACCTTTCTTCATGTGTCCTGCTGAAAGGCTGGCTGCTGCCTACCTTCAGTGTCCCTAGAATACAGGCTTTGGCATGTGTGCAGCAATTTATGGGGCTGTCTTCTGAAACAATCTGTCTTATGCAACTGCTAGGGATGTCTGTTTAATGCATAATTTAACTTATTTTAA
Organism: Forpus xanthops; assembly: GCA_032466535.1. Lineage (NCBI taxonomy): Eukaryota > Metazoa > Chordata > Aves > Psittaciformes > Psittacidae > Forpus > Forpus xanthops. The sequence goes on from JASSUY010020826.1 coordinate 38,948, forward strand.
ATATCATCATAAGTATCTGATTGCTTCAGGTTAAGACTTGTATGCATTCTAATAAAGCCTTCAGGCTTGATTTCTCTGTACGTAAAAGTTAGGTGTTATCTGAAATATGTGAATACTTGTTTTGTGAAATTATTTGATTGTCTGAGCATTTGATCCTCTGGGAGAAGGAGGGGAAATAATATTTTCCCCATGCAAATTTGTAAGGCTTCTATCCCTTAATAATTCTGTCCTACATCCAACATGTAACCTGATGTGCTAGCTTTGCACAGCATCATAATGGTATCTGAAGACTTTTTTCTTTTTTATTAAAATCTCTGCTTGACAGCAAGAAGCTGGAATTAAGACCGTGACACCAAGCAAGAATCATAGAATCAGAGTAGTTAGGATTGGAAAGGACCTTAAGATCATCTACTTCCAACCCCCCTGCCATGGGCAGGGACACCTCACCCACTAAACCGTGTCACCCACAGCTCTGTCCAGCCTGGCCTTGAACACTACTAGGGATGGAGCATTCACAACTTCTGTGGTCAACCCATTCCAGTGCCTCACCACCCAGAAGTTCACTGTTGTTTGTTTAAAGTACCTCAGCCGTCTTGGCTCTAATATTCAGTACTACTTTTAACTTGGCTCTGGTATTTCATGTAGAATATTGCCAGTTCACATTGTGGTTTTACAGAAATGAAGAAAGTATAGAAATATATGTTTTCAATTTAGAATTTCAGGTGTGTTTGTTCTCAAGCTAATGTATCAGTTTAACATAGTAGTGATTTTTTTTTTTTTGGGGGGGTGGGTGGGAGAGAGGGAGTGGAAATTATCCCAAACTCCAAATCTTACAGCAAGGAAATACAGATGGTATTTGCATTTGTTTTCATGTGTCACTGGGTGAAATATTCTAGAATAAAATAGAAAGTGTTGGGTTCTAATGGGGGGAGAAGACAAAATGTGTACTTTTCCAGTTGCAGTCCACTCATTACAATTGTTAACTTGTAACAGGCAGTGAGTGAGCCTGTAACCCTAACTGAAATACAAGAACCCCTTTATAGTTTAGTAGGGGAAGGTACATGAAAATATTGCTGCAATGCAGGCATGCAGGTAAAATCAGGACAGTAGGTAGTGTGATGTACATTGAAGAGGTCTTGAGAAAATCTTTGTATATGTTCATGTTATTCTTACAGGATTTAGCAAAATGGAAGAATCGTAGAAAGAGCTTCACTTCGGAATTGCAAAAAAAGAAGGAAGAGAGAGAAGAAATAGAAAGGAGAGCCTCTGAGGTGTCTGAGAGGAGTACAAAGTCGCTGAAAGAAATACAGCAGGAGAGGTAATGACCCTAATGGGAGTATTATGTTGAAGGACTTAATTCTGAGAATTTCTATTCCCTTGAATTCTTGAGCAGCTTTAACTGGCAAGTTGCAATTGATTCTACAGGCATCTCAACCATTTTAGTTGCAAAACATAACGTAGAATTCTAGGCAATCGAAGGACAGAATATGGTGCAGTAATGCATTGTTTTCAAGAAAGTTACATAGTTTTGATCTATAAATGGTGTTTTACTCTGTTATACATAAATACATGTATTGAGAAGTTAGTATTTGCACCCACTTTGAAGAGATTAAAACCATAGCACTGAACTGCTTTTTTTACTCTTAGATCAATTTAACTATTTCCTCTATCACTGCATTTGCTATTCTTTTAACCACCGTAGATAAATACAGTCAGAATTCTGATGTATATCACAGAGCTCTAAATTTTTGCTTGATTTCCCTTCTGTCCCCAATTGCTCCTCTGGGTGTTTACAGAACAAGATCGTCTCCAAAGAGTCAAAAGTGTAAATTGAGTAGCACAGTATCGCTTCTAGTGGTAACAGTCTTTCAAATGCATGTGTGACTGAGATGAAGGGAATATGGACATGGCATGTATTCATAAAAGAAATTAAAGAATGGTTTGCATTTTGGGGGGGGGGGGGGAAGTGGTGTTAATTATTTGTGAGTACAAAAAATTAGTCTCTTGAATAAAATGTGGATGCTAGTTGTATTGAATGCCCAAAATCATCAGAATCTTAAAAACAATGGAGTAAATATTCTCTGTCATGGTTGTTCTTTTATGACAAAAGAAATGAATAGCAGAAAAAAAAAGCCCAAACAACAACTTCAGGACACCATTTTCTTTGTTATCTGAAGTTCAGTAATTGGCATTTTCATAGAGCAGTCACATCAGCAGAGCTATACAATTCAGGCAGTGTGATGGGACTACTTTCTTCTCATTTCTCCTCAATAAAATCTTTATTTTTGAGGATATGTAACTTGAATAGCTATATAATTTTCTTGGCAAAGAGATTTCTGTCATGGTGGCAACCTGATAATATGATGGTAGTATGCCTGAGTGTTATGAGTGTTGAAATGGGAAGGAGGAGAAAAAAGGTAGATTTAAATATATATTAAAATACTATGAATTAAATGATACCATTCATTTTCACCTATTTTGAGACCTATGTCTTGGCTTGTGCTTTGCTTTGAACTTTAGTAGTTGAAAGACTTAGGGGGCTGCCTGTTTATCAAGTCCTTTTTGGCTTTTTAATGTGCTCTGTCCCCATAGGGAGGACAGAGATCAAGATTCCTACAGGCAGCGGAAACACGAACACAGATGGACATATTCAGTGAATGATGATGTGTTTAGCGAAGAAAAAGCACCTGCGATACAGTCACCAGCAAAAGACTACCTTTTGGAAGGAGATGCCACCTACAGTACCAAGGACAGCAAAAGCGCAAATGCCGCACAGGAGAGCAGGGAGAACCTCCTGGAGAGCTCGGCCACTCGTGAAGCTCCTGCTCCACCAAAGAGCCTGGCAGAGGAGCAGAGCTCAGCTCTTTTGTTTACCCGCTACTCAGCGAATGCTCAAATTGGGTCAGCTCAGGTTTCGGCTTCTCTCCCGAGAAGTTACCAGAAAACCGATACCTCTAGGTTAACATCTGTGGTTACACCAAGACCTTTTGGTGCCCACTCAAGAGGAATCTCATCACTTCCACGGTCGTTCACGGTAAAATTCTGCTTCATTCCTGCAGTTTGGGGTCTTGGGTAGCTGGGGGAAGAGTAGAGTTTTAACATTTCATTTATTTATTTATTTTTAAATCATCTGCTGTTTGGTGAAGTCTGTGTTAATAGAGCAGGGAATTCTGTTGTGGCTTTAGATGTTTACTCCTGTTTCTGTACTTAAAGGCACTCCTAGAAATAAAGCTGATAAATACATTTGGTAGAATAATCGTTTTATTACTTATAGTAAGTCTTCTTCATGTTGCTTATCAAAAGCCTGTCTTTGTCAGACATAATTGTCTGAAACTAAGTTAATGTAATTAAGTGCTAAAGACAAATTTTTCAGATGATTTAAGTTTCTTCTGCTTCTGACTTTCTGGTGAAATTGAAATTTTATACTGCCTTAAAATTTACTGTCTCAGGAAAGCACTGAAACACAGAAATTGATATCCACCCTCTCCCTCCAGCCTGATTAACTGTGTTGATTTTCGTAGCTTTCTCCTCAATCCCTATTTGTCTCAATTTTAAAAATGGTATAAATGCAAATCATTCTAGAGCAGGTGATTTTGACATTTTTACCTTAAAAAGTCTAGGCTATTCTACAAGCACTTCAATAGAAAAAAATGTGTTTTCTTTAAAGTAGGCAATTAGTAATGGATACAATAACCAGAATTTGTATGATAGGGAGTTTTTTTGTCAAATATATAGATTGCTGAAAGACTAGGGTTTGTTTTTTATTCTTAAGCATATGTTTACTAAACTGTTATTTTTGTCCTAGATGGATGATACCCAAAAATACAATGGAGAAGTAGAAAAACCTAAGAGAACTCAAACTTTGTTCACTAGCAGTTCGTTTTCAGAACCAGATTCTGCGTACCCTCTCTCCACTGGTGCAATCAAAAGCAGAGGTGAGGAGGAGGAAGAAAAAGGTGTTCAGTCAACACCATCTCCTACTTCAGCATTATCTGTAAAATCCCAAGACCAAGATGCTGGAAGCAGTATTCTTAAGCCAGAGTATTGCTGTCCTTCTGATTCTCTTTCACTTGCATCTTCTGCAGAAAATGTCAGTCTGCCAGAGCCTGAGGATTCAAAGTCTCAGGTAAGTGTGGAAATGATGTGATTACATAGTGCAACTGAATGCTACAGTCGAGTAAAACAAAAAATTACAATTAATGCAAGTATTTGCTGGTAGTGAAAAAACAGCTCTGAGATCTACTATTTCCTTTGATTTAGTTCAGGGGAAATAAGATATTTAGAAAGCAAATAATTGGTTCTCTTGCAACATTTTTTTACCTATCCTTTATATGTCCTGTGCTGAATTTTATTTTTCATTCTAATTCAAAATAGTTACTCTAAACACTGCGATGCTTATAAAGTTTTTCTTATTCTCAAAAATAGCACATTGTGTGCACAAGCAGGTATGTCAGATGAATGATCAGAGCTGCTGTAGCATTCATTTGCACTTTTAAAGTGGTGGTGGAAAATAAAGATCAGCTTTTTAAAGGCCAGTCTTAAACGTTACTATCATGCAATCTTTTTTTTTTCCATCTGTGGTGGCCTGAGCTCCCATCATTTTCATTCTTCACTTGAAATTAATTGAATTAATGTTCACATTAATAAATTTTAAAGCAAATCACCATCTCCTTTTATATGGGCTGATCCAGGAGTTAGGTCTTTCAGCAATTTTTTTTTTTAAATATATATCCTGCAGGGCTGCTGGTTCCAATTGATTGCATGTTTCACATGTGGAAAAAAATGGAGCAATAGCTTTAATTGTTGACACCTTTCTGTAACATGTAATGAGGTGGTTCAAACTCCTTGACAGATTAGAGATAAATTCTTTGCATTCCTCATGCTGCTGTAAAAGTTAATTGTGCCAGTTGCTTGGGTGAGAATGATAAGACCTTAAATGCTGATTTATGAAATCACTTCCCACACCAGCTTTTTGTATATTCAGACACTGAACCATTCTTCTTCCTAATCACTTGTGGAAAAGGAACACGTTTCAGTTTCAAACTCCTGACACCCTTGGGCATTGCAATGAAATTTTTTAAACTAATTATTTTATAAGGAAAGAGATCATGATTTTTTTTTTTTACGTGTTATTACAAAAGTGGGCAGAGAAATTGCTGTTCTAATCAGCGAAAACATAGATTAGATGTGAGTTCTTTGTATCACTTTAAGCGAGCCAAATGAGAACAACATGTACTAGGTCCACTTTTTGTGTTGTTTTGTTTGGTTTTTTTCTTTTCATTAGTGCAAGGTTATAAATCATCCTTCTAGCAGATGAGTTATGTATTTTGGGTTTGGTTTTTAAAAAAAAAAAAAAAGTTTGTGCTTCAAACAAGTTATAACTTAAGGGCTGTTCAGCCTGGACTGGGGCAGTTCAGCCTGGAGAAGAGAAGGCTGCATGGAGACCTCATAGCAGCCTTCCAGTATCTGAAGGGGGCCTATAGGGATGCTGGGGTGGGGGCTCTTCGTGAAGGACTGTAGTGATAGGACAAGGGGTAACAAGTTCAAACTTGAACAGGGGAAGTTTAGATAGGATATGAGGAAGATATTCTTTACTGTAACGGTGGTGAGGCACTGGAATGGGTTGCCCAGGGAAGTTGCGAATGCTCTGTTGCTGGTGGTGTTCAAGGCCGGGCTGGACATAGCTGTGGGTGACATGGTTTAGTGGGAGGTGTCCCTGCCCGTGGCAGAGAGGTTGGAACTAGATGATCTTAAGGTCCTTTCCAACCTTAACTATTCTATAATTCTATGAATACAAGCTCCATTTGGCATGTTTGTAAATCATTGCCAGAGCTGAAGGATTGGTATAGTTCAATAGCCATGAGGGCAATAACAGTAGTTTTGTGGAGTACTAAACGTTTTGGAGACAACCTGTCCAAATGATGAAGTTCAGTGCACAAAGTTATATTACTTCTCTCACAAGAGGTGGGTTTAAAGAGCCCCACCTGGTTGGGATGGTGGAAATAAAAATAACAGCAACAGTAATTTTCAGGTACACACTCAAATTCAGAAGCTTTAAATATGCTCTAGCCCAGTGTAAAAACCTAACCTATTAGCAGATTCACATTTGTGACTAATGTACTGTTACTCCTTTAAGGACTTGGGTTGTCTGGGAGCATTTGTAAGCTGGTACCCGTGCTTTGAAGAAAGGACTTATTTTCTATCCTGGGATGTAACAGGGAGTGTTGTGCCAGGGACACTGCTGTAAGACAAGGTGAAACCTCAGGATGTTGCCGTATAATGTTATCTTCTGCACCCAGCACCGCTGAAGCATACTTTGGGTAGCTACATCATGCAGTGCTCCCTGTAGCTGCCTATTGCATCCTACCTATGTAGGAGGTTTGGGGGATTGGTTTAGGTACCTAGACTTTTAAATACTTTAACTTAATCCCAACCCTTCAGGAAGGCTGGTTCACTAAGCAGCTAAAATGTAGTTGTACATTTAATGCACGCACATAAATATGTGGAGTCTCCTCCATGTAGGGCTTGGAATGTATGTATTTTAACAGTGTTTGACAGAAAAAAAGTCTACAGTTTTTTACCCCCTTTTATAACTATGTCAGCTCAGATGCAGCATTGAACCTAAAAGAAACTGATGGTGCTCATTGTAGGATGTGCAAGAAATAAAGATGAATTTTTGTTATTTGACTTTTTCACATTTGACTTATGCTCTTTCATGGTGCATTCCACAAATTTACAAGACTATCTATCCATAAAGACCCATTTAGTGGTTTAATGTCCTCAAACTTACATTTTGTAGCATTTTGTAACAAAACATTTGAAATAAGAGAAATGCACAGCTAAATGTATGTGTACAGAAAATATGAATATAAAGTGAAAATATAGCCATTTGAATAAAAACCAAGTAAGTTAGTTAAGTGACTTCAACACTGTTTCCTTTGTCTGTGGTGGTAATAATAGATGATTAAAGTGCACATTGTGACCAGCCTCACCTATTTAGAGGATAAACTTTCCCTCATTTAGATTCCTGTGATACTAGATACTGTAGTGTCATGTTTTATTTTTCAGGAGCAGTACACTGAAATGAGAATCAGTATAAACCAGAGACCTGGCCACAGTCGCAGCTTTGGGTTTACTACAAACTGGAGCTCTTCAGGAGTCTTCGTACAGACAGTTGAAGAAGGTAAATATGTATTAACTGCACAAATTTTTGTTCATGTGTTTAGTTTGCAGAAGCTTCTAAATTAAGGCATTTGCTGTCAACAATGCTTCAAATATAAATATCGGGTGAAGAATTGAAAAACAAAAATTTAGTTTATTAATGTATTTCACTGAATCCTCATCTCTTGAAGTAGATGGAATGCACAAATATCTAACAGACATTTTCTCAATCAAGGACATTTCTATAACCATTGAAAAGGCATAAATGTGATCACATAAATATTCACCAAGCCCCTTACAGAACAATAGTAAGGGGCACCTGCAGACTTCTAATATCCAGATTGTTCCTTTCATAGCATCATAGAATGGTTAGTGTTGGAAAAGACCTTAAGATCATCTAGTTCCAACCCTCCTGCCAATGAGCAGGGATGCCTCACAGTAGACCATGGCACCCAAGGCTGTTCAACTAAGCCTTGAACCCTGCCAGGGATGGAACATTTACCACTTATTTGGGCAACCCTCACAGTAGAGAACTTCTTCCTTATGTCTAATCTGAACTTCCCCTGTTTAAGTTTAAACCCATTACCCCTTGTCCTATTGCTACAGTCCCTAATGAAGAGTCCCTCTTTGGCATCCTTATAGGCCCCCTTCAGATACAGGAAGGCCTCCATGCAGCCTTCTCTTCCCCAGGCTGAACAGCCCCAACTTTCTCAGCCTGTCTTGATACAGGAGGTGCTCCAACTCCTTTATCATCTTCATGGCCCTCCTGTGGATGTCCTCCAACAGCTCCATGTCCTCCTTAAGCTGAGGACACTACAGTTGTGCACAGTACTCTAAGTGGGGTCTCATGAGAGCAGAATAGTGCTTCTTTTGATGCAGTCTGGTATATTATACATTATATTTTTGATAAGTTCAAAAGTTTTCACTTCATGCAGTTTGTAAACACATGCAGAGGAAACTTAGGGGTTAGAATTTTTATTTCAATTTTCCCTTTCTTAGTAATGTTAAATCTTGGAGACAGCTAATACTTTTAAGCAATTTCAACTTCTAAATTCATCTCCAGTGCAGATTTTTTTTTTTTCCAGATGTGTTGATACTGAGGAAAAGCTAACAATTTTTGTCTTGAAACACACTTAAAGTTTATTTCTAAGGTTTAGTAGTCTTTTTCAGAGAACCAGCTCAAGTTTTCCTAATTCAAAAGCAAAATACAACAAAACACACAAATACCCAAACAAATAACATATAATGCTTGTTTTCTGAAGTATGATCTTTCCCACTGCCAGTGATACTTCAGGAATACTGAATTGTGCCCTTTCTTCCAGCTAACACAAGATCATCCTGAGAAAGGAGAAATAACTGCAAACTTCTCATTTAGTTAGCTCTTCATTATGCTTTCCAGAGAAGAAAAAATGCCATTTAACAGCACGTACTGAGCAGCCTTGGTTTCCCCTTTGCCCCCATTTCAAAGGCAGTTTTTAGACCTCTCTACTATAGCTGGGTGCTTCTCATAATTAGATTGTAACCTCTAATATATACTTTGCATGAAGAGTAATTTTGCATTTGGTTTTGCTATTGCTAGGCTTCTGGTTTAATTTTGTTACTCTTAGGCAGAGAACTGCCTCTTTGCACTGCCAGCTGTAAATAAGAAGTCTGAGGGTAGAGTGTTCCTGCTGGTCATTCACAAAGATCCATGTGGGCTCTATCCCCAACACTGAAGGCAAGGAGAAGATGAAGGCCATGTGGCTGTTAGCTTGGTTATGCTTCATTACAGTTCTCACAAGGAAGGGTGCAAAGTCTAGATTAAATGGAGAATGGACTATCTCTTGGTATTCTCATTTACAGCTTGTGTTTAACCCTTTTTTTTATCAACTGGCTCAAGCTGTGTCTCTGTTCATGAGCTGCAAATTCCTTTAAAGGACGGCCCATTGAAAGAGTAAGATCTGTCAGCTATGTGGTTATGAATGTTGTGTTTCGCATTTTTAAGGATAAGTTATAGGATAATTCAGATTGGAAAGGGCCTTGGGAGATCACCTAGAGCAAACCCTGGCTTGGAAGTGTCAGAACTGAATTGGACCAGGTTGTCTTGGGCCTTACCCAGGTGGGTTTGAGACCCATGAATGATGGAAACTGCACAACCTCTCTGGGCATTGCATAATTGTCCTCTTGGAGAAAATTTTCCTTGCATATCCAGTCAAACTGACCTTTGTTTATAACCACTGTGCAATATTCTCCTGCCATAAATTTCAATAGGGAAGGCTTTCCTTTCTCAGTGACCTCCTGGTAGATAATGGGGGGACTGCTGTAGGTCCTTCTGCAGCCTCTCTTTTTCTGGGCTGAACAAGCCCACACCCCTCAGCCTCTCCTCACAGGGTAAGTGCTCCAGACCTGACCATCCCATTGGCCTTCCAGTTTACTGATGTCTCTCTTACAGTGGAGAGCCAAAACTAGACACAATATTGTTAGTGTGGCATGACAAATGCTGACTGAATGCCCAGTTCTCCACCGTCTCCCTTTTGGCATAGCTTGCAAACTTGTCAAGGGTATGTTTTACCATCTACTGGTTTTGGTGAATGTGGCAGAGAGGACAGGTCCCAGGATACAACCCTGGGGAGCTTCACTTTTAACCAGCCTCCAGGCTGTGTATAAGCCATTAACTCCTAATCATAGAGCCTGACAGCTCAGCAATGTTTTCACCCATCTGGTGGTTCTGGCCTGTAGACAATACCATCCCAATTTTAATGCCAGGATACTGTGGAAGATCACATCAACAGCGTCATTAAAGACAAGGTGGATGGTATCCACCATTCTTCCTTCAGCCACAGATCTAGTTGTTTCATCATTGAAGACAACTGGGTTGATCAAGCATGATTTAGGCTTGGCAACTCCACACCAGCTGTTCCCAGTCACCTCTTTTGTGATCCCAGTAATAGATTCCAGGAGGACTTTCTCTGATTGTTTTGACATACTTGTCATCCTAACTAGCTACATGATTTTCTTCAGGAGATAACCTGCATTTATCTTTTTACTACTATGACTGTATTCTGCATATGCTTTTCCTTCAAAAAAAAATACTAAGGAAACTATTTGGCAAGCAAAATTAATCTCTTATAAGTGTTCGCAAAAAGCTTAATAAGAGTTAAACTTTGTTACAGTGAGACCCATTTGCTCATACAAAACAAGGTAGTTCTCATTTTATTTCACAGGTATTTTCAACCTAATGCTAAAAATTAGTTAATTAAGTCATTAATCTAAACTTTGTTCTGACAACATCTCCAGTGCCATATAATCTTTATTGTTTCAGTCCTTTCCCTTCCACCCACCCTATTTGCAGTCATTTTTTGAGATTGTGTTGATGTAGGAGAGCACATGTCTACAATCAAACACTTGCAGGCATGCAGTACAAAGTAAATTTGACCCACTTCCTTCAAGTTTTACTTTTTTTTGTATGACTGAACTAGTATTTATCTGTTGTAATAACAACAGGTCAGGATAGGTTAGCGATAACTAAATAGGTATGGAAAATGACTCTGTGTTTGGTTTGTTTTCACTGGGGAGTAGCAAGAAAGAAAAACCGTTTACCTTTATCTTCAGGGAAACTTATGAAAAATAACAGTATTTGTTTTATGTAATGTAAACGAAATCCTCTACAGCAGTATAAAGAAATCTTCAGTCTTCTATAGTCTTGGAGGAGCTGGACAGGGAAAGACAACTAGCAACAAACACCTTTTGACACCTAGATTGCCAGCTTTGTATAGTCTCTAGGCTTCTCTGGAAATGAATTGGAGCAGAAGCCCAATATAAGCACTCTGGTTTGCACTCTTGAGAAGCCCTTTTATTCACAGACTGCAGAGGCAATAGAGGAAGAGCAGCTGGCAAAGTTACATGCCAAAAATTGAGCAGTTTAAGTTATTCTGGTTGTGCTGAGTCTACACATGTAATCTAGAGACTACTGCTATTCATTCAAATCTCTGTCATTGGGGTGTGGTCTGGATATGTCTTTGTGGTGATACTATAGGAGAAACCATGTAATCTTAAATTCCTTTCCTAAAGCTGAGCTGAAATATGCTGTTCTCACCTGTGAGCTAGTTTTCATCCCTGTCAAATTGAGTAAGATGAACACAATCCTCTTTTGGTTCCTAGGGCTCATTCTGTCACAACACAAAGCAGGGAAATTAGCAGTTCTGATGTCTCCCTTTGAGCCAGAAACATTCTCTGTATTATGTTCAGTCTATATGCGGTCAAACTATGTGGTATTAAAGATCTTAGATTTTTAAATCAGACGCAATTCCAAATGTTATATGATGATTTTGCAAATAGTAACATCAGTGACAGCGTCAGTATCATGCTTAATAGTACCTTCCACTAATAGATTAGAAAACCCATTAATTCTTGAACATCTTCCTGGCTCTAAGGAGATTCATGTTTTTTCCAGTTTAACTGTCACCCATGTTTTCATCCTCTCAGTGAAACCCTAGCTGTTCTTTTATAATATTGTTTAAAAGCAATTGGTATGTTTTGAAAATTTTACTGATAACAGCTAATGAGGTTTTAGTCTGTACTTTAAGAGGAATAGAACATGGAACTACGCTCTTTGAATACAGCAGGTAGAATTCACTAGAAAAACAATACTAATTAATCACTGTTGGGTGCATTACTAGGAAGCATAGTTTTTCTTCATTCTTTAACTTCCTTGGGTGCTAAGAATACAAAAAGCTATCTGAATCCTTACTAGATGATCCAGACTTATAGCAGCATTTTATTAGTGAGACAGGAAGCATATGATACCTAAATTCTTCCGTCATGCTTGTCCACATCTGTTTCTGATAATGTAATATAGCATTGTTCTTAGTGTATTTAAATAGGATGTCTGGATTGCACTACTGACTCTGGAAAATGCTTCCATTGTGTAATTCAAATTTGTTTTACTTTATTAACATGAGGATTTATTGTGCAATCTTCAAATTCATTTCACTTGGCTTTTTTCCATTTTTTATTCTGCTGAAGGAGTAGTTGTTAATGGAAGAACCATTCAGATGTAATTCATAAAATCTTACTTGGGGGAAGTTTTGAGTTTCTCAGCTCATCCATTTTCTGAATTAAATAGAAAAAGAGTTTGTTAACTGGTCCTGTATGTTCTCTGTCCTTAGGGCAGTGAGATTGCCTCACGGTGTGCAGCAGATGGAGAGTATAAAGTGCAGCCTATCTTGCAAAATATCAGTAGAATTCAAAGTTCAATCTGCCATAAAATTCACTTTTAATAGCCAAAATAAGTAGAATTCAGAGAAGTCTGGGGCTGCACACTGTTGTGAGTCCAATTACCAGTCAATTCAGAGCTATCAAACTATTTTAGCAAAATAACAAAGCAGCATGCTGTTGTCAATAAAACCCAGAAAAGGTAAATAAGAACACAAGAAAACCAGTTTCTGCTGGAATTAAGGAGGAGGTTGAGGTTGGGGTTTCCTGGGTTTTTTTTGTTTGTTTGTTTTTTTTTTTTGGTTGTTGTTTTTTCATTTTGTTTTGTAAGGGTGGATGGATTTTGAGAAAGAAGAGGATTACCCAAACATTGGCTGAATTTCAGCTAATCATTGGCTGCAGACACTAGTGCTCCCTCTCTAATTCCCTATAGCCCAGAGGTTGCTTATTAAATGAGCCAACCAGAAGGTAAATATTTACAAGTCCTTAAGACTGATATTCTTTTTTCAGAAGTTTCAGGTTGAAACACTACTTTGATACCAAGTTTACTAATCTTATACAGTCAGTAGTAGATTTTTCTAGGGTAGATTATTTTCTAGTGTAGTGTGTTTTTCAAAGACATTCTGAATATCCAGCAATTCCATTTGTTTGAATTATGTGTCCACCCCCCTAGCCCCCAGTCACAACTGTGTTATAAAAATAAATGTAAATGGAGACCTAATTTTCTTTTTCTTTTTGTTTTCTGTAGCTCACCCTGCATCACTTTGTCAGCTGCATGTAGATGATGAAATTATTGCTATCAACGGCACAAAGGTTTCATGTATGGACTACAGACAGTGGGAAGAAGCCATCAACAGAGCACTAGAAACTGGAAACCTGCTCATGGATGTCAGACGATATGGAAAGAATGGTGAGTTGTTTCATCGGGTGGATACAGTATGCTCTTTAAGGCAAATAAGCTCTCTGTGCTGTACCTGACAGCTGAGAGTCCTTATTAACCTTACAGTAGTAATACGTATCTAAGCTAAGTAGTTTGCTAGCATGTCTGTTGCATTTTAACACCACTCGGCTTTTTTTTAACTACTCGTGCATTAGAAATGTCTTGACAAGCAAGTCTACAAAGCACTGAACTACTGACCTCTCTTGTGCTCTGATCTGTTTGAGAGGATGCACAGGTAAAAAAGTGCGCAACTACCATACAAGGGGGAATATAACATTTTCTTTTCTGACACATTACAAAAATGAAGAGACGCTGGTCTCTAGGAGATAGTAATTTTTAGAGCCTTTCTCCCTCAACCGGCAGCTCCTTTTATTCAGGGAAGGAGGATCTTGTGTTCCTTTCTTCAGGGAGTGTTTCAGATAGTGGATGAGCTTGTGAGTGATGTATTGTGCTATGATTTTGGCCACTGACCCAAATACTGTGATGCTGTAATCTCTCCAGAACTGTGCTACCTGTTCTGGCTAGTGAGGGTTTCCATCCTGACTGAAGGCCTTGTAGTATCTCTAGACTTGCCATGGATTTAATCAGGATACCCTTTCAGAGTCCCAGAATAGTTTTTCTAGAGTTGAAAGAGCAATCAATGATTTCTTTCACAGTATAAATACAAAACATTCTTTTAGGGGGAAGCTGGGTAGAATAACCTACCAGCAAGTGGGGAGAAAAGTAGTGGTGTGAGGAAGAGACAAGAAACAATTAATTTCTACAGGACCTAGCAGAAGTGAAGAGTGAGATTAGTGGAGAAGAACTCACTGAAGAAACCTTAGGCAGTGGGAGAAAAGAACTTATGGAATCTGAGATAAGATTATAATTTGCCTTTGCCTCATCAGTTTTGGTAGTTTAGTTTAAACTGCCTTTTTTCCCCCCATGCTATGCTTCCTGACAAGCACAGGCATGAAAGTGACATTTCCCTGAATAGAGTGTGAGTCAAATTGTACCTTGAGTGAGTAAAACTGGAAGAATTTTCTCAATCCTTACTAATGCTAATGAGACAGTTTCCAATGAATACTAATTACTGTGTAATGTTGAGCTGCTGTTGTGCTTGTTAGCATAGTAAACTTTTACCTGGCTTACAACTAACACTTGCATTTTTGGGGAAGGCGGTCTGCTCATAAAAGCCCTTTTTCCTGTCTTCACAAATTCCACCTGATTTGTGTCTCTACCTCTTCTGTTATGTGTGTGTTTTGTCTGTTATTTTAATGTATTTTCACTAACTCTTATTCTGTTCTTTGACATTACTGTCTACATTAATTTCTTGATCATCCACATACCAAAAAGATTGGGGCAAAGACCTGCCTTCCCTGCCACATGTAAGGCATAAAATCCTCAATCTCACCAGTATGGCTACCGACATTATAGGTGCATCTGAAAATAAATGGATTGATGCAACTTCTGGAGAACACGTTTCACATGTTTCCACCACACCAACAAAAAGAGATTTATCCAGCAGCCTTCAAAGTTCTGTGAGTATGTTTTTAAAGGGTCATGGTATTTGGAGTAAGAAATAAAGTAAAATGTAATGCCTTAATAGGGAGAGGGTGGGGAAAAGACCTTGGGAATCTTAGTTTTACTTGTATTATTTAAGGAACATATAGGATACTTCAAATATAGAGATGTAGCTATGTACATATTAAGGTAAATAAGATGTTTCAAAGACTTGCTACTGCCCATTCATGAGTGGACACTAAGTGATAAATGTTAAAATATGTGCAGACTGTGTTTTAACTAAAATGTATACAGTGCATGTTCTTTAGAAAAGATTTTCATCTCCATTATTAGCATAAATGAAGGTTGCAGCCCCAGATTACTTGCAAATAACACCCTGCCTGCCATCAAATAGAAAGATCTCAGCTTCTGACATTTTTTTACAAACTAATGTTTTTTATTTCGGCCAGCTGGTTATTGGTCCCCTCATATCCGTGCAGTAATTTTACCATATAATGCACTTAGGAAGTTTTAAATAGTTGTATCTTTCTGTGGAAAGTGTTTCATGGTAGAGAGTTCCTGTCAGGGGAGAAGTGTAATTGGATAAACTTCCCCAAATTTAATGAACCTAAGCTCTTCTTTTTATTATCATGTTCTTCAGGATACAGAAACAAAATTGATAAATGGAATGCAAGGAGATCTTGGCTCTAATGAACAAAAAGGTAACCTATTGTTGCTTTTCATCTGCTGATTGTGTGGATTTGCAACAAGCGCAGACACTAAACCTGTAGTCATCACAAGCTTTGGACTGTGGGCAAAGAGAAACCTTAAAGAACTGAAAGCTAGACAGATATTAGAGATCTTGTTGCATTCAAACTGGGTGTAGTTTGCTTCCACCTTATGTTAAGCAGTTGTCACTGCTTTGTTGTCGGTTTTCTAACTTCCCGCCCCGTTCTGCATTAGCAGTTTTAAATTTAGTGTGTGACAAGGGTGAAAGAGAAGAAGGCACACAATTTGTTATAATTAGTACTGCATTGTGTGGCTAATGAGTCAGTATCAGTATTGATTCATTTCACTGCGCAGAAAGAATCTAAAGAGTATTCAAATTCTTGTTTTTCTCTTTCCCCCTGTTTCAGTTGTGAGGTTTTGGGGCTAGTGGTTGTTTTGCTATTATAATTTTACTTTTATTCCTGGAGAATGATATTGATGATTCTAGTATGAATAATGATTACTTATGATGCTATGAACAGTTATAGCCTTATTTGGTGAGAGTGAGAGAAATCAGGTATGTATGCTTTCTAGTAGAGCATTAGTCCTTAAATGGATACTTTGCATTTCATTTTATCTTGAATACACATGGCAATTTATACAAGTGTTCCCCAAGAGATCATTTGCCCTCTGGAGATGCCCTTCTGATGACCTTAAATGATGATTAGTCTCTTCAGTCCAGTTTGGCATTTCAGTGATGGAGGCTTAAGTTAGGGAGAATCTGAGTCCAAGTTTGTTACTTGTGCTGTTCTTATAGTTGGACATTGTTAGCAATAAAATGAAATACTAATCAGTATATGGTGTAACCTACTAAAAACTGTATTTGTTGTTATGAAAGGTGAGGTTTCCTTTGTGTTTCAGGGGCTTCTTATTTTTCTGAAACTTTTTCTGAAGATGTTGTATTGATTGGAGATCTAACAAAAGTTTCTGATCCAGTGGTGATAGCAATCAAAAATAATAGAAATTAAAACCTCATTGACTTATTTATATTATTTGTATCTTTCAAATAGCATCTGAACCTATTTCTTTGAAAAACTTAAAAAGACGGTCACAATTTTTTGAACAAGGTAAACCAAAGAGCTAACATCGCCTGTACTTCCACGAAATTATTCCTGCTGCACACTCTTGCTAACAAGGCTGGTGCTGGGTACTATACCTCTTCAGCATTGTTTGTTGCAGTTACAACAAAGCAACATAATTAATTTCCTTTCTTTTCCCAGGGTCATCAGGTTATTCTTACAATTCATGGGTCTACCTTTGTGGTAATGGGTCTTTCTGTGTTCTCTTACATCTATAGCTGTTTAAATCTCTTCTGTGTTATTCATACATATTTTTTTTTCACTGGGTAGGAGTAAGAAAGACCACTCTTTGTTCAGGTTTGCTACTACCTACAAAACAAGAATAACGTTGACTATTCCAGCAGCAGCTTAACGCATATCTCAGAGCTGTTGATAAAATACTTAACTCTGGATTTGAGTTTATCTTGAGTTGCAGCTCTGTGCTTTCATCTAAATTGCTGGAGAAAGGCAGCTGCTGGCTTTCCACTATGTGGTGATGTCGCAAAATCCCA
Source organism: Forpus xanthops (assembly GCA_032466535.1). Classification (NCBI taxonomy): domain Eukaryota; kingdom Metazoa; phylum Chordata; class Aves; order Psittaciformes; family Psittacidae; genus Forpus; species Forpus xanthops. The sequence continues at coordinate 56,062 of JASSUY010020826.1, forward strand.
AGAAGAGCAACATAATTTTGAACCGCATATGCTAGCTTTTAAAGGCAAAAAATAAGGCACTCGATTTTGGTTTTGTAGGTTGCTTTTTTGCATGTCACAATTCACTTCCACTAATGTTGTATGTCTAATGCTGTATTCAGACTATGTGTGCCTTGCTGTTTTGCTGTATCCTGAAAGAGCAGAATTCTGGCCCACTGGAAGTTCAGTGTGAATTTTGCAAGTGATTTTAGTGGGACCAGGGCTTTGCTTTCAGTGGTGATGGCTTCTGTTTTTTTCCAGAAGTGGTATGTGACATGCCACAGCATATATCGGTGTTTGTGATTCTGTTTGCTTTGGATTACTTCTGCTGCACTGTATCTGCAATATGGTGGTATTTTGATGTTGGGGTTGTTTTTTGATTCTTTTTGCTTGGTTTTTTTTTTTTATTTTTCTTAAGGCTGGCTATAAAGTATGAGATTTTTATTTTAATAAATTTCATAGCAATATTTGACATATTTCACTTGCACTTGAGGAGGAGGAAAGGGTGAATTTCTGGAGTGTGCACTTAGTACAGTTTTGTTCATTTTAAGCTTTTGACATTTTAGTTTCACAGTGGTATAAAATACTATTCTTTCTAAAGAAAGCCTGTACAGGCCAGCATAAGCTTGCAGGGTTGAGAGAAGTAGAGAGCAAAGATAGCATTGCCTAGTACAATTGCAGGAGATAAAGTCTGTTTGTCCATCAGAATATTAGTGATGATGCTTAGGAAATAATTGTACTTAAATCTGTGTTTCTCCACATTTTCTTAACTTTAATGTATTAGTATAATATGCATCTCTAATAATCACCTTGGCACAAGCTAAGACCACATATGATAGCCTTAAATAATGTAAAGTTTGTGGTGAATGGTAACAAGCTTACCAGATTCAAGTGTGGTTTTGGGAGTAGGGGAGGAGGACAGCTGAAAAAGGAAAATGCATGGATTTGTGACAGAAGTTTCCTGTGGATGTTCATGATTCTTGATTCATGTCAAGGGCAATAGGTGAGTAGCCGCTTTGCCTTGAAGCGGTGTTATGAATACCGGTAATGCTAAACAGTTTGGTTTCACAGAATAATAGGAGAAGTGTAGCAAAGAACCTCTATATAGCCACAGTAGGAGATGTATTGCTTATTCAAGCAATTGCTTATGGTACTTGTAGGCATGTAAAGCTTTTAAGCACTTGTGCAAATTAGTTAAAAGTCCCTAATGAATTCTGACCTTAAGTGAGTTCAGTAGGGCAAAATGCAAGCATGGCTTACTAAGGAAGCAAAAATTAGGCTGAAGCTCAGACTTTCCCCATTTACACAAGTCTTGCAGTAGTATGTATGGTTCTAATTATTTTTGGTTTTTGCCTTCCAAATCTCACAGGAGGCCCAGAACCTGCAATGCCTGATGTAAGTACTATTTACAAACTACTAGTAAGTACTGTAAGCCTGGTCTTTCAAGAAGGCCATTGCTTTTTATACTGCTTAAAACTGTGATCATATCTGAAGTACTGTCTAAGATCTCATAATGTGTAACGGGATGGTTGCTTAATGGTTGCTAATTTAGATCCATGTCACAATAAAGCTGTAGTGCTTGTAATAGCTTTTATTTCTCACTTTAATAAATGTTTTAAAATTTAAAGCATTTATTACATGGAAGAAGATTAATGCTATTTAATGTCTGTGCTGTATTAGCTCCCAGTCCCATCCATTAGTGCTCCTAGTCGTCGGGTTTGGGATCAAGAGGAAGAACGAAAACGACAGGAAAAATGGCAAAAGGAGCAAGAGCGTTTACTGCAGGTATAATTTATGTTCTTGATCATAGGCTGACAATCCTTTGGGTGCAGGACTTGTTAAGGAAGTAGAATAACGTGTGACTTTTACAATTCTTCTTACTGATGGCCTAAGAAGACTTTCAGATACATCTGTTGGGCTGCAGAATTACACACACTAACAGTTATTCAGCAAAAAGAGGACAATGTATTAATGAGCTTCATGAAGGCAAACCCAGACTTTGTGTTCACTGGAGCCAGAAGTGCTTAATCATTACAAGGGTAGTATGCTGTTACTGGTTGCAAAATGTAAAGGATAAACAAAGACCTAAGGGGTAGTAGTCTGTACTTTTCAATCTGAGTTTTATTGTTTCCCCTTAAGAAAATTGTCTCCAGAATGAGTTTTACCTTCAACTAGCAATACTGCCTTCTATTCACAGATTAAGAGAAGGCAGCCAATGCTGTGGTTAGATGCCTGCTAGCATCCTGAGGTTTAGCAATTTGGCTGATCAGTTGGAATCAGCCTGGTTCCCTGGGCCTCTCAGAATCAGGAAGCTGAACCTGCTAACCGAGAATCTCCTTCATAAGTAATTGCTAGAGATGGAGGAATTGTTGTAGAGGATGGGAAAATGTTTGTCATCTTAGGATAGCAAAAAACACAGCAAAGACCTTACCTCAGTGAAGCATTAGCCCATTCGACCACATTCACCAAGACACGACTCTGCAAATTAAGTTGAAGATTGTTATCTGAATTCCAACCGAGAGACATCAGTGGACATCATGTACTCTGCACAAGCCCTCTTAAGTTTGGTGCATTCAGCAGAAAACTGATGTGAAAGTACGGTGTATCAACTCTGTTTCATCTTTTGTCATTCCTTTTAGCTTGCAAACTCTGCAAGGCAAGAACTGTACCTTCCTAGACATGTCTCAGGTCTCTTATGGTTTGGGTTGATGGCTGAAGAGATGGCTTTAAAGAATGTAAACCTTGGCTCCCTTTTCTTGAGAGCAGACTCAGCCCTCTGCGTTCACTTTTCATTGCTTCTCCTGCCCGTTTTAGTCTTGAAGTAGTGAATTTGACCAGAGTAATAATGTTCTTTCTCTTCCCCATGACCCTAGCATTGAATTTTTAAATATCAGAGAAAGTGAAGTCTTTCTTATTTCTGATATCTGAGAAGGGATACTTTTGACATCATTAAATATTTTGCCTTTTCCAAGATCTAAATGGGGACTGACAAAACCACCAAAACATTTATTGTGTACCTTAAGTAATGCTTTAAGACATTACATTGATTTCATACCAAATCCAGTCATAGGACAAATTTGGACGTGCAGAAATTATTTTTTGTTTAGATAATATTCCAAAAGACCAAGAGTTCTTGCTCAAAACAAATTACTGTCTCATATTTCACCTAGTGATCACTTTATACTGTATTAATGTGCATGATTCCAAGTGAAATAGAATCACACCATCTTTCAAGAAATGCATTAGCTGATGTTTGTTTAAATGGTAACTAATCTGTGGCAGGAAATAAAACAAACCTGAGGTTGGCTGTTATGAGATGTAGCATGTAAAAAGCCTGGATTCTCCAAAATCAATTGCAGAACTCCTTTGGATTATATTTGAGCCAGGATTTCATTGGCTTTGTAAAGCTCAAGCATGTTTTCACCACACTAGCCTGTTAAAAACTGTATTACATGCCAGTAGTACATTTCAATGCAAATAAAGAATACCATGTTTCTTATTTGCATGTTTAACTTCAATCTAACTTAACAGGAGAAATACAAACAGGAACAAGAAAAACTGAGAGAAGAATGGCTCCGAGCTAAGCAAGAAGCAGAAAAAGAGAGCTCCAAGTATTTTGATGAGGTAGGCTATGAATATGGCTTCACCCTTGTAAAATAAATTGCTGTCAGTGAATTGGTAGAAAGAGGTTGCGAAAATTGAGAAGGAAAGAGTAAATGGGATGTTTTGAGACCTATTGAATTTGACTTCTTTATGGATTGCTTAGGTAACTGACACCAGAAATATGTTAGCAAAAAGTTACAGCGTGTGTTAATTATTGTGACCAAAATTAAATGGTTGCCTTTGCTGTATATTTACCTCCTGATGTTACTTGTTGGAATTCTGCTTCAATACTTCATCATGAGGCATGTTTGTAGATGCCTGGCTTCTTACTGGCAACCAGTTCATCCTATCTCTGATAAATTTACATATCAAATTAACTTCAGATCTGCCATCATGTGTTTCAAAACACTGAATGCGTGTAGTCACTGTAGATGCTGACTTTTGTGGCTGTTTCTTATGGGAAGATGAACAGGTTTTCTCTGAGTGTGGGAGGTATCTGAGATATCTCCTTTTTGTTGCTATGCAAGTACTGCTTCAGGCACCCTACCTAAATCAGTTGCATTTATACAGTCATGAATGAGTAGACTGTAATTTAAGGCTTAGGATTTCAGTAAGAATGTTCTTTGAGCTGTTAGAGGACTTTGTAGTACAAGAATGTAAACCATTTTTGTATTTTTTCTATCATTAGAGGTTTTCATGGACCTGTAATCAGTATTTGGTCTCTGCAGCTAAACCATATTTTGAGTGCTGAAATACATTTTGTCCTATTTGAGAGAAGAGTCAGAGTGGTAGGTCTGAGGATTTGGCATTCAAATGGCAGGAGAATGGAGGAGAAATGTGAAATTCATTAGTCTGATATACACTTGCAGTGTATATCTTTATGTATGCACTGTTAGGTAGGTCTCATTTTAATAAGTCAAAACAGTAGGCAGAAATTCTGGATATCATGGAAGTTTGTTTTCCATGGGTATTTAAGTGGAAATGGGATGGCTTGAAATGTGATACTTTAAAAGGGAGAATATTTCACATAGCTGTGGCCATGCTGCCTGTGGACTTTGCTAGGGCTGCTGTGTGGAATGGAAGCTCTTGCATTGGAAGAATGTGCTAGCAGGCACTCAAAACATGAAACCAAAGTATGCCCTTTGGGTCTTGCAATGCAAGTGTTTGGGATGCTTTTTACACAGTCTTCCCTCGTAGAATAAATGAACTTTTCTGAGTGTGCAACCTGTTTAAATAACAGCTCCTTTCCCTAAAAACATTAGGGTGGTTTGTGTTTGTTTTTTTCTTTGCTATAGGAGCAGTCTGTTCTAACCTTAAACACATCTGTCCCTGCTCGAGCTCCATCTGTGTCTGGCTGGAGAGCAAGCCCTGAAGCAAATACTCCTGAGGAGCCAGAAAGAGATGGAGGAAGCAAGGTAGCAGGACGCTTGTTGGGTGAGGAAGAAGGACGGAGGAGGCATCAGGAGGAATGGCGGATCCAGGAAGAAGCAGCCCTGCGTTTTGAGCAAGAAAGGGAACTCGAAGAGCTGGAGCTTGAGAGGCAACGTAAAGAGAGGGAACAGCAATATGCTGAGGAGCAGAGGCGGAGAGCAGAGTTGGAGGAGCAGAGGCGGAGAGCAGAGTTGGAGGAGCAGAGGCGGAGAGCAGAGTTGGAGGAGCAGAGGCAGAGAGCAGAGTTGGAAGAGCAGAGGCAGAGAGCAGAGATGGAAGAGCAGAGGCGGAGGGCAGAGATGGAGGAGCAGAGGCGGAGGGCAGAGATGGAGGAGCAGAGGCGGCGGGCAGAGATGGAGGAGCAGAGACGTCAGGCTGAAAGGCAAAAGGAGGTGTCAGTGGAGATGCCTCAGTACCAAAGGTGTGCACTTCTGATGGGACTTCCTCTATTCCTTCTGCATTAAAAATTCAAATGCATTTCTAATGGGAGTGTGTATGTCCTCAATATATAGGGGTATTAATGTAAGATGTGTAGTGTAATTAGTCAGTGCAAAATACCACAGGGTGGCCTTTCTGAAGGTAGAAGGATCAGGCATTAACCCACTTCTGCTTATTTTTTTCAAGAGGAAGCATAAATAAAGTAATTGCAGCCAAATAAAGATGACCTGAAGCACTTACTGTTAAGATTTTCCTAACAACCTTGCATAAGCCTTGTAAATTGGGAGCCAATGGCTAAACATACAGGGCTTTCAGAAGAAATACCAAGTTAACTCTTTTCCAACAAATGCACATCTTATTTTTTTCAGACTTCTCTCTCATTTTACTTTGGCAGTGCAACAATTAAGATTAGGTGTACTGCTGGGTTAATTTGTCAATGAGTGCTATTATGGTATATGAGTGAACTAATGCTGGCTTAGATATTGTAGCTTCTTAGAAATACCCTCTATGGATTTATTTTTTCTAGAACATTGAAAGTTTCTTTCATTGCCTTCTTCAGCAGCTTGATTTTAAAAAAAATCCCAGAACACTAGAATTAAAAGAAAAAAAGCCCAAAACAAACAAACAAAAAAACAAAACAAAAAACAAAGCAGCAACTCCCCAACTATTAGTTTACATGTTCATGTTCTTGTCCAGAAGTTTTCAGTCTACTACTGCAGGCATCATGGGAGATTAATCTGTATGAAACAGATTTAACCAGTAATTTTTCCTTATTTCTTGTGCATTTAGTTTACTGCCTTGTGTATTACTAGCTTTGCTGTTTATCATGAGGATTTTCCCCTGTTCTCGTACAAGTAATAAGAGATGACTGAAGATAACTTATGGTGTCAAGTCTTTGGAGAAGAAAATATGATTATAAAATTGAATATACTTGCAGGGAAGATTGAGACCTAGAGTTACTTTAGCTGATTGTAAATGACTGCTGCTTGGGATCCCTGCTGAGCAAAGCAGAGGCACAGTTGTTACAATAGCTAAACAATTTCTTCTTGGCAGCTGTGCCAGCATATCTCTACAATTTTGGCTTGCCCCAATTGCAAGATAATAGAACTTTGTGCAGTAACTTATTAAGCTGCTGTAATATCTGCATATCTAAATCCTTGATACATGCCTTAGTCCCAGTGGATTGCGTTGCTTCTGAGCTTGTTGCCAAAGGATGCATTTTGCTAAACAAAGATGGCTTTGCTTTATAGTTTAAGGAGCAAGGTCAGTGAAACTGGGATTTAAAATATCTGATGTCAGATGTCTGCTTTATGATTATATCCAAAGATACTACTTGAGATCTGAAATGTTATATAAACATCTGTTAAGGCGTGATACTTGCTGTAAAGAGCACTAAGGTTGGGAGCAGGCAGATGGAAGAGCTTTGTCTGTGCAAGTTAGTGTTTCTCCAGCGGTTACAAACTGCACTTGTATACAAACACACATGTAACTCTTTGAGAAATGCCCAGCTTGGCAAAAGCTCACCTCCAGGCTTTGAAACAAGTGAGACAATTGTTGTATACTGATACTAGTCATTTTTTGCAGCATCTGTAAAAGTTTTTGGTTGTTTTTTTTTTTTTTTTTGCCTGTATTTTCATGTTACTAACACATCCAAATTTTCTCTACATATGCTTACTATTTGCTCAATTTCTAGAAAATGTTTTTTGTTTAATGCACATTTTCTTCTATCTATTTTTGTTCTAGACATTACGAGCGCTATGAAGTATCTAAAACAATAGAGGATCGAGCTGGCCATCCTGTCATTGACAGGTAATAAGAAATTGAATCAGTGGGCAGCTTGAAGTATCTTCAGCAATAAACATTAACCTTTTTGGCATGCTCATGTTTGGATTCCTTGTCACTTACAAAAATGTAATTTCAGGCAATTTTTCTGACAACCTTTTTTTCTTTCCTGCCTTCTTTTTTTGTGTTTCTATCAAAATTAAGCCTCCTTAGGGCTTTAAATGTTTGGGGTTTTGTTTTCCTTTTTTTCTTTTAAAGATCTGTTTCAAATATTTTTAATAAGAGATTTTTATATCTATGCATATCTTTGTATGAATGTAATATATGCTTTTTCTCTCTACAGGCATTATGAGCGTTATGAAGTTTCTAAAACCATTGAGGAGCAACCTGGACAGACTTTTACTGACAGGTAGGTGTGATATTGTATCTCAGTGTAGACTGTAACATCACTGTTTCTGTGTCAGAAAGCTTTGAAACTTCCAGTAAACTTTCCCCATGGCAGCCAAGCGTATTCTTTGTATTGCTACTGTGTTTTGCAGTTTTTATGGCATGCTTTCCTATTGAGAAAACAAGCAGCCAAACTTCTGGCAAATTATATGTTGTGCTGTAAACAACAGTCAGTAAAATTTTACTGGGTGAAGCAGAACTGTAAGGAAGTAAATATGTGGGTGGTACCAGACTTATATGGCTGGAAACTATTTCAGATAATATGGTGGTTGTGTTGTAACGTGCTATGCAAACTAAGGTGCAGTCATCCCAATCAGGATTGCGCAAGTTAAGAGAGAGTAAACAGGGAGGGAAGCAAGAGGCAGCAGCAGCATATTTATCAGGAAGATAGTAGATGTGCCTCTTGTTAAGTTACACTCTCTTAGCTTGTTTTCTGTTTTGTTTTGCTCGTTTTTTTTTTTTTGGTTGGGGAGCTGGGGGTGGTGTTCTGGTTTTGTTTCAATAGACCATATTAGCCACTGCAGATATGGGCACTTTGAATAGACAGCTCTTTCTTCTCCCTCTTAAAAACTGGGCTATGGCTAAAAAATGCTGAAGTCACCTAAATCCATAACATTTATATCAAGCCTTTGTCCTAGGTGGCACCCCATAGTAGTTCTGAAAGGTCACCTCTGCTGGGTACTTCATCAGTTCCTATAGCTGGAGAGAGCACACATTTTTTTTATATTAAGAGGAACACTAAAACTTAAATACGACCAATAGATCTATTACTAGAGGAAGGTCTAAATCTAGATTTAGATTTCAGTTTAATGCAGGAACTTCAGAAGGTTCCTGCACTAAGTGTTACATCTTAGTTATATGCACAAGGTGGGCATTAAGGTGGTGTACTGACCCACTCTTTGGAGCTCATGCTTGCTACAAGCATCAATGAAATCATTGCCTTTTCTCAAACAGATAATGAAATAGATCTGCAAAGTAGGGCAGAGTGTCAACTTGGGGAATCAAGATATGTGACAGTTTATATATCATTTACCTGTAGACAACGGGCAAGACCCCCTCAAAATACTGTTATGCAGCCATTGCTGTACCTGTAAATACATTAATGTAGTAGCTTTTGATTGTGACCCAGCAAAGGATTTCAGGTCCTTTCTGAGGTATTTTAAACTAAGAAACTGGCTGTGTTACTTGAGGCTGATCATACAGCACTGAGGTGTTACTGAAGCTCCTGGTCTGTACTGTCAGCAAACCAGCTTTTTGACATTTGTTTTCCTGTATATTGAATGACATTTATTGGCTAAAACCCATTTAAAAATTATGCTGCTGGGTGTAGTCAGTGAATAATAGATTTCATGAGAACAATCTGCATGCAAGTGTTTAAGAAGATGTTTTGCTTAAGGTCTAGTAACGGTGCTGAAGTGCAATTCAAATTTCTTATGACATTCAATCAATGATAAAACTGCTTTGAAAGGTAGGGAACTTGAAAGAAGGACTGTCTGAATGTAGTCTTCACAAAGTTTCCACAAGGAATGAGCTTGTTTTTTACATGGCTTTGTTGAACCAAACACAATGATTGGTCCCTTTTAACTTGTCGTGGTTTAAGGCCCTCAGCAGTCACTCACTCCCTTCTCTTTCTTCCTCCAGTCCCAGGGGGATGGGGAAGAGAATTAAAAGAATGCAACTCCCACAGATTGAGATAAGAACAGTTTAGTAACTGAAGCATAACACAAATCACTACTGCTACCACCAATTATAATAATGACAAGAGAAATACAAGGAAAGAATATGACAGCTCACCACCCAGCCCAACCAAGCAGTGGACCCTCCACCTTTCAGGTTTCTGCCCTCCATTTTACATCCTGGGCATGACGTGCTGTGGTATGGAATACCTCTTTGGTCAGTTTGGGTCAGGTGTC
>JASSUY010020827.1:0-10021 GCA_032466535.1 Forpus xanthops
GATAGGACAAGGGGTAACGGGTTCAAACTTAAACAGGGGAAGTTTAGATTGGATCTGAGGAAGAAATTCTTTACTGCAAAGGTGGTGAGGCACTGGAATGGGTTTCCCAAGGAAGATGTGAATGCTCCCTCGCTGGCGGTTTTAAAGGCTGTGTTGTATGGCATTGTTTAGTGTGAGGTGTCCCTGCCTGTGACAAGGAGGGTTGGAACTAGATAATCTCAAAGTCCTTTCCAACCCTAACTGTTCTATGATTCTATGAATTTTTGAGCAGCCCAACATTTTCTAACACCTACTGTTGTTGAAGTACAGGTGTATCTGCATAAATTTAGAAAAGTGCAACTCAGGGCATCAGAAAGGAACCTCAGATTAAATAGGGGCAGAATCCCACTCCCCAAGGAAACACTTGTCTGCCTGGTCCCTACAGACTTCTTTCATTCTCTAGTGTCCTGGGTTGAGCAGTAACAGTTGTTATTTCTCCTTAGTAGCTGGTGCAGTGCTGTGGTTTTGACTTTTGGCCTGGCAACTGCACTGATAACACCAATGTTTTTAATTGTTGCCAAGTAATGTTTACTCTGACCAAGGACTTTCTGAGTCTCATGCTCTGCCAGGGAGGAGAGGAAGCCAGGAGCAAGCAGAGACAGGACACCTGACCCAAACTGACCAAAGAGGCGTTCCATACCACAGCATGTCATGCCCACTATATAAACTGGGGACAGTAACCCAAAAGGGTTAGGTCACTGCTAAGTCGGGCTGGGTATCGATCGGGGGTGGTGAGTGGTTATATTCTCTTCCCTTGTTATTTCCTTTATCATCATTATTACTGGTTGGTAGCAGCAGTGGTTTGTGTTATAATTTAGTTACTGGACTGCTCTTATTTTAACTCATGGGATTTAAATTCTTTCAATTCTACTCCCCATCCCTTCGGGAGTGGGGGGACAAAAAGGGAGGGGGGGGAGTGAGAGAGTGGCTGGGTGGTTCTGGGTTACGGTTAGGCTTAAACCATGACACCAAGGCTCTGTCCAACCTGGCCTTGAACACCGCCAACAATGGGGCATTCACAGCTTCCCTGGGCAACCCATTCCAGTGCCTCATCACCCTTGCAGGAAAGGATTTCTTCTTTACACCCAATCTAAACTTCCCCTCCTTAAGTTTGAACCTCTTACTCCTTGTCTTATCACTACAGTCCCACAAGAAGAGTCCCTCCCACTTGTTCTTATAGGCCCCCTTCAGATACTGGAAGGCTGCTAGGAGGTCTCCATGCAGCCTTCCCTTCTCCAGGCTGAACAGTCCCAACTTTCTCATCCTGTCTTCATATAGGAGGTGCTCCAGGCCCCTGATCATCCTCGTGGCCCTCCTCTGGACTTGTTCCAACAGTTCCATGTCCTTTTTATGTTGAGGACACCAGAACTGCACACAATACTCCAAGTGAGAGCAGAGTAAAGGGGCAGGACCACATCCCTCAGCCTGCTGGTCACACTCCTTTTGATGCAGACCAGGATACAGTTTGCTTTCTGGGCTGCAAGAGTACACTGCAGCTCATGTTCATTTTCTCATCGACCAACACCCCCAAGTCCTTCTCCACAAGACTGCTCTGAATCTCTTCTCTGCCCAGCCTGTAGCTGTGCCTGGGATTGTTCCGACCCAGGTGTAGGACCTTGCACTTGTCATGGTTTAAATTCATCAGGTTGGCATCAGGTCTCCTCACAGGCATGTCAAGGTCCCTCTGGAGATCATCAAGTTCCAGCCCTCCTGCCATGGATAGGGTCACCTCCCAGTAAACCATGTCACCCAAGGCTCTTTTCAGCCCGGCCTTGAACACCACCAGCAATGGAGCATTCACATCTTCCTTGAGCAACCCATACCAGTGCCTCACCACCTTTGCAGGAAAGAATTTGTTCCTCAGATCCAATCTAAACTTCCCCTCTTTTAAGTTTGAACCCATTACCCCTTGTCTTCTTACTACAGTCCCTCATGAAGAGTCCCTCTCCAGTGTCCTTATAGGCCCCCTTCAGATATTGGAAGGCTGCTAGGAGGTCTCCATGCAGCCTTCCCTTCTCCAGGCTGAACAGCCCCAATTTTCTCATCCTATCTTCATACGGGAGGTGCTCCAGTCACTGGTCATCCTCGTGGCCCTCCTCTGGACTTGTTTCAACAGCTCCATGTCCTTTTTGTTTTGAGGACACCAGAACTGCACACAGTACTCCCAAGTGAGTTCTCATAAGGGCAGAGTAGAGGGGTGGGATCACTTCCTTCTAATCCTCTCTTTGATATGGTTGGCTTCTATTTCCCAGTTTGGTGGGGGTTTTTTTGCAGTCAATTACTTTAAGGTACACACAATTTTTTGACTGGGCATGGAGCTCCACTTCCTTCTGTTTTTTCTCCAGGCTGTGTGCATTAACATAAGTACAGTTGATGTGGTTATTCTTCTAGTTCTTATCTTGGGAGACACCTAAGGAACATTTGTCTCTGCTTTGATTGGCCTGGTTTATTCCCCAGTTGATTGCAGTGCTGTGAGCACTGCCACTTTGGACCTTGACCTCTGAGTCCTTCAGTTTAGTGCCCAGCTCACCAAATAGGCCAGCCTGATGCCAAAGATTCCCTTCACTCTTCTAGACAGGTGGATGCTGTCCCTCCCAAACAGGTTGTATTCAGTGATGAATATCCTATTGTCACAAAAGCCAAAACACCCATGACAGCACTAGCCGCATGTTCTACACAGTTTCTGGCTTGCAGTTTCAATCATGCTCACATGAAAGAGTAGCAGTGGATTGTAGCCTGTCTTCTTGCTAATTGTGTCACCCCCTCAGCAGAATCTTGGACCTTAGCTCCCAGAATGAAACAAAACTCTCGTAACTCCCTGTCAGGCTGGCCTCAGTGCCCTTTAACCAAAAGTCATACACCATGAGCACTCGTTTCTTTTGCATATGTTCTGTTAGAGGTATATTCTATATTCTATAAATAGGCTAGCTTTTTAATTTGATGATAATTCAAAATAAGTAATTCATTTTAAAACTTGTATTATAACTTAAAAATGTTGTCAACAGCAAGACAGCTCCCAAATTAAATTTCTAAATCCAGCATGTGATTTGTATGGAGCACATCTGCCAAGCAGGAGGCAGCTGTAGGTCCAGAGCAAGCAGGCAATTGCCTAAGGCAGCAGCAGGTACGAAAATCACAGTGGTAGCAGAGCAGCTCCCTCAGGCACCACCTGGTGGGCTGAGGTTATATTATCTTCACAGTCTCAATAATGAGCAAACTTATCCCACTCCCTGCCTTTATTTTCCCTCACACTCCTGCTTGCAGACAAAGGAGGTCTTGAAATATCCCATCATGGAGTTGGAGAATAACTGCTTTTCCCTTCTTACACCTTCTCTCAAGCATTCATGCTATATTGGGTCAGAAAGTCCAAGCAGGTGTTTGTTAATTTATTCTCATTAATGTTGATTCACTGCTGTGAAATCTTGAGTCTGACTGTGAAAAAACCATTACATTGACTTCTGTACTACTGCACTGGTTTTGACTAAGATAGAATTAATTTTCTTTATAGTATGGAACTATCTTTCTTGTTTGTGATGAAAACAGCATTGAAAATGCAAGGATATTTTAGTTATTGTTGAGCAGCTATCACACATCATCAAGATCTTCTCTGCTTCTCACAGTGCCCCACCAGTAAATAAGCTGGCATTGTACAAGAAGTGGGGAGAGGACACAGCAGGGACAGCTGACCCCATCTGACCAAATAGATATTCTGTATTTTACAACATCCTGCTCAACAATAAAACTTGGGGGAAGAAGGAGGAAGGAGGAGACGTTCAGAGCCACAGTGTTTGTCTTCCCAAGTTGCATGTGGTGGAGCCCTGCTTTCCTGGAAACGGCTAAACACCTGCCTGTTGATGAATTCTTACTTTACTTTGCTTGCACATACAACTTTTGCTTTCCCTGTTAAACTGTCTTTATTTCAATGCGCAAGTTTTCTCACTTTTACCCTTCAGATTCTCCCCCTCATCCCACTAGGAAAGAGTGAGCGAGCACCAGTGCAAATCTGAGGTGATGACTGGGGTTAACCTACAACCATGCAGCATTTAGGACCGTAACTCTTGAACAGCAGTGGGTTTCTTCATTCCAGTCATTCATTTAGTTATTGTTAGCGATCCTTGTAGCTTCACAATTTAATGGATATAAACAAGGCTTCAAATCAACCTGGCAGGTTTTATGTCAGCCCTGCTTGCAAATGGTTCTTTGCTCACAATAATTCTCTCTCGAAAATAGCATTTTTTCAGTTTTCTTGTGAAGTTGGTGATCCTCGAAATAGCATTACATACCTGTGAAGGTTCAGCTAACTACTTAAGCACTGAAACTAGAATTGTGCCTAAATTGCAACACATATGCTGCACCAAAAAATGGAACCTAATTCTCAAGGGTTCTCAATAGACATTCTCAATACCATTGACAGGGTTTACTGATACTGCCCATCGGTTAATAATCTGTTCGTTTAATGTTTAGACTTCATTAGTTTTGGTGGCATGTAACTACCTGTTTGGGGCTTTTATGTGACTCTAAGTTCTGCTGCAAGAGTATTTTGTGTTTGGTTATTGTTTATTTCAGTTGGTTTTGCGGTGTTTTGTTGTTTCGGGGGGGGGGTATTTGTTTTGGTTTTCTTTTTGTTGTTTGTTTTCTGTTTTGCTGTTGCTATTTTGGTTGGGTTTTTTTTTAATTACTTTTTTATTCGTTTTTGTTTATTCTTATTTTGGGTTAGTTTTTTTTGTTTCCTTCTCTTACCTCCAAGGATGAGATGGCTCTTTTTAAGACAGAAAAAGATGGAGAAGATGAAAGGGAGCTTTCACCTGGATGCACGTAAAGGAGATGAAAGGTAACAAATAGTCTGTTTTCATAGGAGTGTTGATGTTATAAAAAATTCAGATGACTTTTGTGAAATGACATGAAGATTGCAAAGCCTTGCAATCCATTAAAATCTTTACCAAAAAAACCCAGCAACCACTAGATTTTTAAGCCGCTCATTTGTGTATTACTTGTTGCTGCTTTGAGCGACCTGATCTAGTGAAAGATATCCTTGCTCATGACAGGAAGGTGGGACTAGGTGATCTTTAGATGTCCCTTCCAACCCAAACTGTTCTATGATTCTATGATATGTCAAACTCAGTTGAAAGCAGGCAAACCATTAAAATCACAAGGAAATGAAAGAGTTCCTGGCCATTTTCTGAAAGCTGGGTTAAAAATGAGTTTCTGAAGGAATTTAAGATCCAACTACTAAGTCAGGTAAAAACAGTGTTTAAATAAATAGAAATGAAAAAGAATACTTGCTTAATCTTATACTCGTTCAAAATGTGACCTGTAAAATGCAAATGAACAGATGAGAAGAAAGTAAGAGCTATTTTGGATAATATTAACAACAACAAAACTTTGTTGACTCAGGAACTATCCCAGAAAGCCAGAGTGCATTGGCCATACTGGTTAAAGCTGGTCTGAACTGGCAGCAACTGGAAGTAACTTCGTTTTCAGTATGGTCAAATGGGCAATTACAAACTTGAAGATCAGTATTAAGCTGTGTTATAAGCATGTATCGAAATGGTAGACTCAGAGGAGGCTGGCTAATAAGACACAACTCTTTTTTTTAAATTCTAAGTAGGGACTTACATATTTCACCTCAGCACAAAAAAAAATTCTAGTGGAATAGAAACTTGTCTTGAGAAAATGCTTATTTATTATTGTTCGTAAAATTAGACTTTCTTTTGCAGTTTTGCAACAACTTTGGACTGTCATTTATATCTTAGTTTCTGCCACAGCCATCATAACTTACATGAACAGTTAACAGATAATGGAGTTGAAGATACATTAATATGTCTGCCTTTTTCCGTTTAGCTTGTGAAAGGCTCTTACATTTCTGCTTTAGATGAAAATACATTTGGAGAAGACAAGAAATGTTCTTTATCAGAAGCATTATCTTGATGTAAATTATTCATATTATATTTTGCCATTTCTTATTTAAAATACTGGAACACGTTGTCCAGAGAGGTAGTAGATGCGCCCTCCCTGAAGACATATATATGATTCTATGATGTAATGCCAGGCTGGATGTGGTTCTAAGTAACCCGATCTAGTTGATGATGTCCCTAACTATTGCAGGGAGGTTGGATTAGATGAACTTTGAAGGTCCCTTCCAGCCCAAACTATTCTATGATTCTATGATAACTCATTAGATGCCCCTAAAACCAATGCGATTATATGCAGTTAAAATGATCTCAAAATCTGAGTTAATTTCTATGAGGCCACTAGATGGTGCCACATGTATTGTTATATGCCTCAGAAAACTAAGGTCTGGGGAAAAATGAACCCATCAACCAAAGACGTAATACTGTTTCCTGAAATAGCAAGCATGGTTTTAGGTACTGTTTTTTTCATCCTCTCGAACTTCCAGTTTCTCTATAGTACCTCTAACTGTACCTTTCTTTATCCATTGGGTTAGAGTATACCCTTCAGAGGGACTTTTTATAATAGCAAGTAGTGATAGGATGGGGGAGAATGGCTTTAAACTGAAAAAAGATAGATTTAGACTAGATATAAGGAATTATTTCTTCACTGTGAGAGTGGTGAGACACTGGCACAAGTGCCCAAGGTAACTGTGTCAGCCCCTCCCTGGAAGTGTCTGAAGGCAGGCTGGACTGGCTTTGAGCAACCTGGTCCAGTGGAAAGTGTGTGTCCTTACCCCATGGCAGGGATGTTGGAACAATATGATTTTTAAGGTTCCTCCCAACCCAAACCATTCTGTGATTCTATGATTCTATCATCACAAAAATGCTGGCTCAATTTAGCATATGAGATGAATAAACTTCTATTTTTTACTGTAAATTTCTCAAAGCTGATTTCGCTAATATCTTCAGATATTTGGAGAAAGGAACAAGTTGTAAATTTGCTTAATGTGTATTATTATGCTGGGTTAGCACAGTTTATTCTACAATTAAATATTCCTGATCAAGTATGCCAGCATTGGCTCCTGAACAACACTCAACTATGTAAGGCAGCAAGTTTTCTGAGGGTCATATCCACTTGGATTTTTCACTGGAGTAAGCTGAACTATTCTTTGAGGTGTGTAGTGAGTGTTTTTAAGAAAATAGGCCTGGTGATTTTTTGCCAGCCTCATAGGCAATTGTGAGAAAATACAGAAGAGCTATGGCATTTGAATTACACAATGTGTGTTCGTATTATGCAGCAATCATACTACAAAGTAGTGAGCTGTATTAAGTTGTTATAAATGTTCCTTCCAGATCCATCACCTTGAACTCAGATCATGATTACATTTAAAGCAAAGGGTCACACTTATGCATAGTACTTAAGACCACACATAGCTCGTTGTTGTCATCCAAGATGCACATGGTAGCAATACTCAAGGTATATTTACAGATAATTCCGCAAAGATGAATTGCTAGCTATTTATATTGCTTTTGAAGTTGACATTTCATTACTTATTAGTAACCATGAGAACTTCTGACACATGACTTCCAGCACTGGCTTGAGAGTACTTTACAAGTTATACGCTTTATTTTTTATCTACTTTTCATTTTGAAAGTTTTGTTTAATTTTTCCAATGCAAATTTTTATACAGAATCATAAGAGTGGTTTGGGTTGGAAAGGACCTTAATATCATCTACTTCCAACCACCTTGCCATGGGCAGGGATGCCTTACATTTTGGATAATGACTAGGGAACTCAGTGAATCTATAAACTGAGGAAAGATAAAATGACCAGTCAGGTAAATTGTTGAATATTAAAAAGGCCAAAGCAATAAAGTGTAGCACTTTAACACATAGAGTATGTGAAGCATTAAAAGTTATGCAAGTTCAGCTTTTGATTAAGATTTATTGGAGACAAATATCAACCAGAACTTGATTATTTTTTCATGACAAACATGGTAGAGAAGATAATAAAGTAGTATAAATTTAATGCTATTAAGTATTCTAAAATTCTTCATAAAATCAAGCTGTTCACCTCCTGCTCTCCATGAAACTTGGTCAAGGTTGACATTTAATGAAAGACCTCTGTGTCATAGGAAAGTGAGAAGTGATTAATCTAGTATCATTATTTCTAACCTGTCATGGTTTAAGGCATAAATCACGCAGCCCGCTCACTCACTCTCCCCACTTTCTTCCCCCAGTCCCGGGAGAATGGGGAGGAGAATCAAAAGAATGCAACTCCCATAGGTTCAGATAAGAACAGTTTAGTAACTGAGGTATAACATAAATCACTACTGCTACCACCAATAATAATAATGACAAGAGAAATACGAGGGAAAAGAATACAGTCTCTCACCACCTATACCCAGCCCGACCAAGCAGTACATCCTCACCCTTCCGGGTCTCTGCCTTCTGTTTTTTCATCCTGGACATGACATGCTGTGGTATGGAATGGAATACCTCTTTGGTCAGTTTGGGTCAGGTGTCCTGTCTCTGCTTCCTCCCAGCTTCCCATCCTCCCTGGCAAAGCATGAGACTCAGAAAGTCCTTGGTCAGATAAAGTATTACCAAGCAGTAACTGAAAACATTGGTGTTATCAGCGCAGTTCCCAGGCTGAAAGTAAAAAACACAGCACTGCACCAGCTACTAAGGAGGAGAAAAATGAGTGCTACTGCTGAAGCCAGCACATAACCCTATCCCAATACATTCTTACACGGTGCTGCCATAAGAAGTGCTTTTTGTTGGATTATTTTGGCTGATTAAAGCCAGATACATTTCATCCTGATAACTCACAAATCTCAAATTTAAGCGGTTACTTCTATTTCCTATATGAATTTAGTTAGGTGTATTGAAATAATGGAGTAGAATTCTACTTCACCTACCTACTGATTTACAGATAGGTAGCACAAGGCAATACTTGGTTGAAACTCCATGCCATCTAATTTAAGATAAGATAGTCAACTATTTTTTTTCTATCAGGAATAGTAGAGTTTTACTGTGGAAAATGGGCCAATCACCATCAGATGACATTTTCCAAGCAGATACAACTAGGTGCAAATTTAGATATTGTGCTTTCAGAATGAGACAAGGTAATAAAAAAAAAAGAAGTAAGAGGATATTTGCAGGGGATAAGTGTACTCATTTAGATGAAATATAAGGAAGCTGCACCTCTACCAGTGAATTATAGTGCTGTAGATTTATAAGTCACACCAGGACTCTGGAGTTTCCATCCTCTCCTTTATAAATATGTGATTGGGCATTTTAATCTAATATAGGCAGCAGTGAGTTGGAGCTTAAAAGAACAGACAGATGTATTTTTTGAAGTAGAGAAAAAATTGGCAGCTGAAAGCTATGAAGAATCACATCAAAATAATGCAGAGGCTGTTAGCAACAGAAGGCAAAACTGAAATGGCCTTACATACAGAAACTAGGGAGCCAGAGCACATGAGGAGACAAAAAAATAATTTATATATATTTAAGTCATCAGAGTTATTCCTCTTCCTGAACTCCTGCTCTGTCACTAATGGCAGTGTGGCACTGATCATACTTCCCAAATCCTGAGGTGACTACTGGTGCACGTATGTTAGTCCAAACATTCTGAAAATTCTTTCCAAAATAATCTTTCAGTTTAACCATCTGTCCCATTACATCATATCTAATCAGGATTGTGAGCTAAATGGGCAAGTGTCAGTTAGGGAGGACCTTCATCCTTTTGTGTCTCACTGCAGTTGATTCATTAGCAGTGCTACTTAGAAAGTCTTAAGAATATGAAGAAGCCAATCTCATATGTGTAAAATTACTATGAAGATAGAATGAGAGAGTTGGGGCTGCTCAGCCTGGAGAAGAGAAGGCTTTGTGAAGACCTCCTAGCAGCCTTCCAGTATCTGAAGGGGGCCTATAGGGATGCTGGGGAGAGACTCTTCATGAGGGATTGTAGTGAGAGAACAAGGGGTAATGGGTTCAAACTTAAACAGGGGAAGTTTAGTTTGGATCTGAGGAAGAAATTCCTTACTGTAAGGGTGGTGAGGGAAGTGGAATGGGTTTCCCACGGA
>JASSUY010020829.1:0-12737 GCA_032466535.1 Forpus xanthops
GTGGTGAGGCACTGGAATGTGTTGCCCAGGGAAGCTGTGAATGCTCCATCGCTGGCGGTGTTCAAGGCCAGGTTGGATAGAGCCTTGGGTGACAGTTTAGTGTGAGGTGTCCCTGCCCCTGTCAGGGGGGTTGGAACTAGATGATCTTAAGGTCCTTTCCAACTCTAACTATTCTATGATTCTATAAGCTCTGCACTCCTTCCCATCAACTGCACACACATCACTACACTTTGCACACTGGAGAGTTTTTTATTATCTCACAATTCCTTCTTTGTTCATCTAAAATCAAGACACAGTTTCTCTCATACACATATCTCCAATGTGTAACAGCACGTCTGTTTGTAACATCATTTAGGTAATTTAAGTTTCCATTTGCTTTACCCCACAGCTCTCATTTATTGCAAAATCAAATCCTTTCCTGTTAATAAGTTGAAGTTGTTTGTTAGCTGCAATGAGGTTACAATTCCCAGCAAGCAGAGCCTCTTCTGGGAAAATGTGAAGGATTACATGTGCTGTTCTCGTCCTTTGCTGAGCTCCCTGGCTGGATTGAGAGATCCAAGGGGTTTCTTTCATTTCTGTTTCTTCAGTGACTAATTTCGTGGTGCCAGAAGTAAACATGGTATGGTCAGGAGCAATGGACAGAAAGGGTTAGTAATTTTCTGGCCTTACTCATCTGACATGTGGATGGTTACACACAACTTTTTACCTCTGGCATGCAACTAAAGCAATAGACTTCCTCATCTCTTCAGGCAATACCATGCTGTAGATACCCACTGCAAACTTAGGTCCACTGCAGATCTCTGCAGGGCATTTCTGCCTATATTCCTTTGTGGGTTTTTGGTTTGATTTTTTTTAGGGAGTCCTTTGTGATTTTGCTTTTTAGGGAGAAACATCTGTTGGACATATTTACTGCTAGGTTTTCATCTATTGCCTACCCCCCAAAAAAGGACAAAAAAGAGACTTTTGAACTTAAAAATAACTGCACACCAAGTCAGACTGTTAGTGTCAACAGTAGGGCTGCAATGAAAGACAATGTAAAACTTTTCAACATGACCAACAGTGTCACTGTGATAGGCAAATAAAGCAGTTTTTGCAAAACAGTGTTCCAAGAGGCTATGATAGGAAGAAAGTCTCTTCTAGGTCTCAGCAAAAGTCAAGATTTACAGGGAGACAGAAACCCATGAGGTTATAGCTGTCCTACCTCACTCTGCATTTTGGGAATGAGTTTATACTTGATGCATTTAATAGTCTTTTCAATAGAAAGCAACATTTTAAACATGTCTAAATCAGAATACACAACACCAATTCTATGACTATTCCCCCTCACCCTTTTGTGTGCCTGGCATTAGGAGATCCGATCGCTTTCAACCTCTTGAAATGCAATGAGGCACTTCAGTTAAAATGCAAATAAAATGCTTCAAAATATTAAGATGTAGGCTATTATAAATCTTATAAAATATAATACCAAGATAAGGAAAACAAACTGTGGCAATACTTACAGGTAAAATGTCTTTATGGTGCAGAAGGTCTTAGAGAAATACACCTTTAAGCATTTCCAAGTTTCTGTTATTGCCTCCTGGAGCAAAGCACGGTGTGTCCTTGCCCTCATTGTGACAGCCTTCTTATAGTCCATGTGCAAATACAAACACCATGAAATTTGACCCGCACGGAAATTTCTGCCATTGCCATGGCAAGCAAACTAAAGGCTGTTCTGAAAGGGGAAATCCAAAAGATTAATACTCACTTAGAAACAATGACAAAATACATACATTTGAGAAAGCTACAAACATCGCTCATGCAGAAAAGAGACAGCTTATATTTGTTGTTTCAGCTTTCTGAAGCCCCTTCATTTTTCCTGAGCTGTATCTAAATCATAGTGTCCACCCATGATTGAAAGAGAAAGCAACAGCAAGAACCCTAAAAGATCATAAAGTACAATAAAATGTAACAAAGTTCAGATTTAAAGAACATCATTTACTGGAACACACAACAGTGAAGCTATTTCTTATGCTACTTACATAACTGTAAAGGCACTCTATGCCTGGGGCAAGATTAAGTGCTGGTAGATCAGGATATTTCCTGTAAAGCATTTTCATCTTTTACTTTTTTTATGGCTTACCCACTGTAAACCTTATCTTGAAACATGTCGAAGAACTTCTGCATTCCTGGCTGGGAAAGGCATTGGGATGTATTGTGTCTGGTTTTCACTTCACCAGAGCAAGTGACAAACATGCAGATAATAACAGGATTTTTTTGAAAAAGGCCTTTATTGGTTTCATGCTCAAGACATCCATAAAACAGTCATTGCTTTAATTCAAACAACTGTAGATTTGACTTAGGAAAATATAAATATGCCTCACTATGTCACAGTATTCATAAGAAAATAGTCATTTGGCAACTTGGCTTTAATAATATGCACTTTCTAAGAAGACTGCAAAGAGTAAAGAGTACATTAACTGGAAAAGGGAGAACAACTGATCATTTTTCAGTTTAACCATCATTAAACTTACTTTTTTGAGCTAGCTGCCAACTTTAAAGAGAATATAAAAAGTAGGAATATCAACATCACTGACGTAACCCCAAAATACAAAATCAAGACCCTAAAAAGGCACTTCTAGTTTTTGCTTCAAGTAATTATTTCCAGTGTTGGCAAAATTCCTCACAAATAGAAGCTATACCTGAACACCTGTTTGTTATTGGAACATATAATTCTATCATTTCAACATTAAATGTTAATGTTTTATATCAAATCTGTGGCATTAACATTCCATTGGTTCAAACCTTCTGAATCAATAAGCAGACATTTTTATTTCTGCAAGCAGAAACACTGCAGTACCACTGTTTCAGGCTGTTTTATCAGTTAACTGTCATTTGCAAGGCAAAAATCTTTACAATGGCACTTTCATAAGGCATCACCCAATTACAGTTTGCCAATCATATATGAGGTGTTTAATTCTGAATTTTCTACTCTATTTCCATACTATTCAGGTAAATCATTGACAAAACCTGATTTTTTATTTATCCATTTATGCTAGAGTGATAACTAAATAAACTGACTTCCAGATTAAGCACAGAGCAACCATTAGTCTTCATTAATAATGCTCCTGTAAGGGAAATTAATACAAGACTAGGAAGCATCTTTTTAAATAGTTACAAACTGCTTAATCACTGGACATACCCATAATATGATGGTCTTTGGAAATTTCCAAGGGAGTTATGGTTCCATGAGCTAGCAGTGAATGAAAAGATGGAGTCTCACAGGTTGTTTGTTCTTAATTTACAATCTGTTTTCTGGAATAAACCTTTAAGGGAGAGGTAGCTTACTCTCAGAATGTCTTCAGTAGCCATAAATCATGACAGCCATACCAAGGGAAATTAAAATACAGTCATTAGTATTAGCTGTCTGGTTGGCCCACAGCATTTATTTCTTCCTTAAAATCTTGCATAGTGTCTAGCCATCACATCAGATACCCCAGCTTATACAATATAAAAGTCTAGTGTAATTACATTTCTGTTACTAAAAATGTGTTACTCCAGTTTACAATCAAATGTCCACCCAAAACCATATCCTGACTTTTCATCACCGGCTGCATTAAAATACACTTTCAGAAGTAAAGCTCCTTAGTGAGCATAGAGACCACACAGGGAATCTGCTTCTTCTCACTGAAGCGTGGATCATCAGACTGTGATTCAAAGTTGGTGGCAACCACATAGTTGACTCGTGTGAGGATCTGCATGATCTCAAGTTGTTTTCCATGCTCATTTAGCACAGAGCACAGAGACTGCA
Source organism: Forpus xanthops (assembly GCA_032466535.1). Taxonomy (NCBI): domain Eukaryota; kingdom Metazoa; phylum Chordata; class Aves; order Psittaciformes; family Psittacidae; genus Forpus; species Forpus xanthops. The sequence continues at coordinate 3,788 of JASSUY010020829.1, forward strand.
CAAACCAGGAGCCTCTTCCAGGATTCCTCCAGGAGTAATAACCTTACAGGAAAGACAGACATGGAGTTATTTTTCCTCTTTTTTTTTTTATTATGTTGAAGATATGAAATGTCAGAGAATATCTGAAGAATGGAATGGCAGAGAATATGTCTAATTTGTGTGAAAGACTGGGCAAGGAGTGATAACACATACAGTGAAAGGTTAAATCTTATCACCTGTGTCACATATCCTATTTCATTAAAGAGGAGAATAATGTATATTAGCTTTCGTAGCCTCATACTACTAATCTATACTTTTGCATTTGGGAAGCTGCCCTGCCATGGCAAGAGAGTTGGAACTAGATGATCTTAAGGTCCTTTCCCAACCCAAATCATTCTATGATTCTGTGTTTTTCCTCTAAGTTTCATGCTGTAACTATTTCTCTTCCTGCCTCAATCACGTATTCAACAATACTCACTAAACTGGGACATGGAAGGGCAGGATTCCCAAAAAATTTTACTGCCTTCTCCATTTGTAATGTCTGTGTCTTCTCACCTTCTCAGATTGGGGTTTCCTCCTGTTTCCATGCTAGCTAGTGTAAAAAGAAGTGCATACAACACAGTGGCCTAACATACAGTAGGCTCTAATGTTTTGTTCATAGATGTATGATGTTATCTGTGAGCATCATTTAGCATCAAATCACTATGGGTGTTAAGTTTTTAGGCTTCCACCCCCTCCCGACCTGCTTTCCTTTACCTGGCACTGTGGAATATGCAAACAGAAAATCTGCTTCTACTGGGATTTTGTATCTCGGATTGGCATCTGTCTCCAGAGTGTCATTTGCAGGTCCAGAATCAGTTTGTATGCCTTCATCAAATTCAGAGCCTCTGCATGCCTGAAAGCAGTGAAGGCGAAGAGAACTTGTCCAATAAGGTGAAACAAGTTGTTACAAAACTGAGTATTCATTAACATTTTTTAATGTATATGGGTCTTAAACAGTACTTTGTGTGTATTAGAAGCAGAAATTAAATTCCATGGGATGTCTTATGTCGGGTGATAAAATTACTAGCTTGCCCATTTTAAAATATACATCCCATACAGTGAAGGGAGGGAACAGTGTTGCAGGCTCTGGATTTCAGTGGATTGTCAAAGTGCCAAATCAGCATTAGTTTATCATATTAGATTATTATATATAATAGTCAGCAATTAATAAGTGCAATTAGCAAGTAATTAACAAGTGCAATGTATAACCACATTCTGTACTCAGCTCTGTCTGCACAAGAGGAAGTTTATCTTTCTGCTTTGCAGTCCAGGTATTACCAAGCACAAAGAGACCATGTACAAAACTATACTGACAATATATTCTTTACATCTGTGAATGTTGTATATAAATCATCTTTTAAAAACAAACGGTCTCCCACAGGTAATTTCTCTCAACACAGTTTCTCACAAAACCGTCACAACAATTAACACATACTGTAGAGCAAACAACCAACATAGAATGTTTTCCCCACTGCATCAGTAGGATACTGTATTTACCTTAGGGTTATTACCTGAATGAAGAATAATTTGGGTTTGCCTATAAGGCTTTTACACTTGTCTCCTCTGAATAGTGCAGTCAAACTCTTGATAGCCATGGGTCCATCAGTGCCATAGATGAGGCCTTCTTCTCCATGGCTTAGAAGGATACAGGCAAAACAAGCAGCATCACTGTGATTCTCCTCAGCAGCTACAAATCAAATACTTCTTAGCCAAAAGGAAGCAACATTCTAAATAAAAATTATATTTGGCAGACACATTTTTCTAAGACTAAGTACACACTGGGCCTCTACTGGAAGGCACAAGAGGGAATGGATAAAGATGACACAACTCCCTTTTTAGTACTGTGATGTGTATCTTGAATACATAAATGCATCCCTCACTTGAGTCCAAGTCTAGCCCACTGGAGTCAACAGGCTGGACTCTGTATCTATTATGACAAGGCTCTTCACTTAATACAAAGGACAGATGCTTCTGATTCCTAATATGACAAGAAAACTGCATTTCTGAATTGATGTTGGAAGAAGAGGTGGGGAATTAAACCTAATCCATTAAGAAATCAAATCCTTCTATGCAGAAAATTGCATGTAATGGGGGCTCAAGCAATCTGTTCTAATTTGCCTTGCTTGGAGCAGGGGGTAGATTTGGTGACTTCCAAAGGTCTTTTCCACTCTAAATTATTCTATGAGTCTAATTTTTTTACCTTGCTTCAGTAATTTTTCCATATCACCCCGGCTTCGGTCATTGTATGTGCAAACCTCAAACCCCAAGTTCCTAAAACTCTTAGCTAAGTCTCCAGCATCTTTATCAGTGCCATTGCGTGTGCCCATTCCTGCCAGGAAACAAAGAATATGGTTGATTGCACATTACACAATTCAAAATGAATCACATGTTCAAAGGTAAATTTTTAGGTTTATAATTAATAAACCTAACCAGTGTCATGGTGACATGATTTTAAAACAATCTTTTTAACAGCATTCTCAGCACTGAGAACAAACTGTGAGATTTGTTCTAATGCAAGTTTCAGTGTTAACATGGATCTCATCCTGAAAAATGTTGGCATGTCTCCAGCACCTTGCAACACTGGACCACTATGGATGATTCTGTCTCCTTTTGGTTATGCAGTATAACTGAGAAACAGTGGAAAAGAGTCCCTGTAATACCCACCTAAAAGAAACTGATATAAATTCTTTGGAATAAGCACTTGATTTAGTGCGCCTGCCAAGTGTCATGGGTTCAGCAGCAGCTTTAAGTAGTAGCTGGTGCAGCACTGTGTTTTTGGATTTTCAGCTTGGGAACAGTGCTGATAACACCAGTGTTTATAGTTATGGCTTAGAATATTTAGGCTGGCCAAGGACTTTCTGGGATTCATGCTCTGCTAGGGAGGAGGGGGAGCTGGGAGGAAGCCAGGAGGAAGCAGAGACAAGGCACCTGACCTAAACTGACCGAAGAGGTATTCCATACCACAGCACATCATGCCCAGCATGTAGAAATGGAGAGCAGAGACCTGGAAGAGTGGTGGTGCAGGGCGGGTGTGCACGGTGTGTTCAGAATTTGGTATGAGGTGATGTGGGGGGCACTGCATAGCTTGATATCAGGAGATGAGGGTGCACTGGGTGGTCAGGCTGGGTAGAAATCAGTTGGTGAGCTCTTGTATTCTTTCTTTGTATTTTCTCTTGTATTATTATTGGTGGTAGCAGTAGTGATTTATGTTATACCTTAGTTACTAAATTGTTCTTATCTCAACCTGTGAGAGTTGCATTCTTTTGATTCTCCTCCCCATCCCCTGGACTGGGGAAGAAAGAGGGGGGAGTGAGTGAGAGAGAAAACTGCATGAGTTTGAGAGGCTTAAACCACGACGCAAGTACATAGGAAAAGACCTATATGTTGACTATAACACAAGTACTGTCTGTTTTGAAACTCTACATGGTCGTAAAAGTTAAAGGCAGGAGCATGAACAGAGCACAGCTACAGCTTTTAGCTTTTGTAGCTCATATGTGTAGCTCAGGGACAGAGGAGTTATAAATGGGCTGCAGATGCCAAAGTCCAAATTTTAACAACCCAGCCTTAAACTCTGGCACAAAGGTTTAGTTTGAAGTTGGTAGAGCAAGGTGACATGCTCTTTGAAACATGACCTGCAAAGAGCTGCTCTAATATGAGTGCTAAAAAACAGGAATAAATAGTAGGAATAACTGTTTCTCAAAAAAGATAAATATAATCATTAAAATTCCATGTCCTAAAAATAAAATGCTTATTGATTAATTAAAGTGTAAGAATTCTAAGGTCTGTAATGACTACCATCAGAAGAAGAGCAGTACCTGTTTTGTCTTCAAAATTTTTGTTGTTTATAATAATACATTTGCCAACTTTCTTGTAGTCCATACTATACTGGAATGTGGGTGTAACAATTCGGTACTGGTTACTGAGAGAGGGTTTTGGCTGTTCTTCTCCATTCTTCTTCTTCCTAGGTGGATCAAATGAAATTACTGTCAGTGCCCCATCACATGAGGTGTGTCTATTTATCTTAATTCAAATCATCCAGGCAGCCCTACCCAATGTTTTTTTTCCTCTGATGTTTGTTTTCTTCCTTCATATTTTAAATACAGGCACAAAGATCTTGTGATTTCTATGAAGTGATTATTGTATGCGGTTGGATTCTGATGATGGTAAAGTGACTCTAGAGTGAACTGCAGCCAACAGTAATATATGCAGATCCTGACCCACAGATAAAACAAATACCTAAATATAAAGTCAGGCTGGTGATAGCCTTTTGCAAACTACGGTTCTGGACATATTTTACTTTTACTATAAATAATTCATGGAAGGACAGAAAAATCTCTCTTACTAACTATTTCAAATGCAAGAAGATTACCAGATGGAGTGATAGGATTTGTTTACTAAATCACTATCACCCATAAGTTCTTTGAAGATAAGGCCAATCATTAGGCAGTTTCTACTGACAAAAGTGGACAGACCATGTGTTAATTTGATCTGCCAAACAGCAGTCTGATCATACACAAAAAAACAAGCACATTTGAGTATAATTATCAATACCTGAGCCTCACTTAAAGCCAAACAAGAAACCCACACCAAAACAAAACAAGCATTTATAGTTCTCTGGTAATGACTACATACTGACCTTTCTGATACGTGCAGGAGTCTTAGATTGGATTAGAGAGAGATGGAAATGGATAGCACAGATATTACTCACCAATTTTTTTCTAAACAAAGTATTAAGAACAAACCAATGCAGCCAGCATGTGCATCTATTTAAATATAAGCATGAGGAACTCAGCAGTACTTGCTTTCAGAGATGGACATTCTGGTCCAAGCAGGTGGCTTCAGATACTGGTAAGATTTCCTCCAGCAGAAGTGAAGCCAGTGAGAGTCTATGAAGGGTCTGTTTCAATCTCAGAACTATGAACAAGCTTGGGAGCAAGTCCAGCTAAAAACAATGCTCAGAGAATATCAGAATCTCTCTTACTTGGTCCAGCATTCTGCTTCCAATAGTATTTATTGATGATGTCTGAGGGCAAAACATAACCTATTTTCACAGCACAAATAACTGTATAATACAGTCTGCTCTTAACAAAACTAGATTTTCCCCATAATCTCAATTAATTTAAGTACTTTCACTATTCCCACTCTTTTATCTTTCTAAAGAATTACTAAGCTATTTGCTTCAATAATACCCTGTAGACATGAGATGGCTGCCAATTGATTAAATGCTTTTAGTAATCTACTCTTTTACCTTCCTGATTTAACAATTGCTGGTTTTTAGCATAAGTGTCCCTTTTTTATTACTGAAGAACAAGCCTATTTGGAAACTATAACAAACCTTCTCCGCATGACTCATTGTGTTTAAATGCTAATATGATTCAATTTTACAACAGCTTCTTATTTTTGAGTGTCATCATGTTCTATTATAAAGGGCCAAATTAAATAGCTGCACCTGGTAAGCTTTCTCTATACTCTTTCTACATGTGACCATCCTAATATCCTCTCCTCCCCTAGACTTCTCTCAGAGATGACAAAACAAGACATTGAATTATACTTACTTGAGGATTCTGTCTGATACTCTGGAAGTACATTTTTTTTCCTGGCAAATGACAAGTATTGGTATTCTCTTTGCATACTGCTTCTTGAGGGCTCTGGGAGCAATAATTAAATATGCTTTGCCTCAAGAAAAGATTTTAACCTTTTTAAAGAATTATCCACAACTGTATGATGTTAATATTATATTTGACTTTCAAAGAGATCTTGGATTCTTATTTTAGCCTAAAATTCCCCCGGGTGCTACATCACTTTCAGCTCTTTGGCAAAGACAGAAAGAGTAATTTCAGAACAACAAAAAACCATTCAGGTCGATGAAGAGGCTAATTTCCTCAGTCCACATTGGAATCAGGTTTCTCCAGATTTATCAGGCTTCAGTGACTTCCTGAACAAAGCTATGCTTAACGGTGGCTGTTACACACAATATGATATTTTCAAGGGGATTGATTGTACACAAATTTCTGTTTATGTCCAACCCATGAGCAGCTGTGAACACTTGGGACAGATCCACATGAGCAGTACTGCATCACGTTTGCACTGTCAGCTCTCCTAAAATGTTGGAAGCGATCTAATTCTAGTCCAGAAATCACGCAGCCACATTATCCCATAAAAAGCCTCACTGTAAATAGAAGCTGGGTTAAGGGGCATAATAACATAGCCACACAACTTCCCTGAAACCACCTCACTTCTGAGTTCAATAGTTTGCACTCATTCATGCAGAAATACTTGGGAGTTTCAGAGATGTGGCTAACACTGTTGCTATTCCCAAAGTACACAAATTAGATTCTACACAAAGTAGAATCCTTATCCTGCTCAATGTCAAGTGTCACAGACAGCCCTTATCAGTAGCACACATTCCCCATTCCTTTATAGAGGATAGTATGGTTTTGTTCTAATGACTCCTTCCAAGCTGAACAAGCTAAGATACTAAGCAACCACAGCGTGCTTTGTAGGGCTATGCCCATCATTTCTTTACTGGCAGACCACAAACAGTTCCAGGAATCTTTTAGTATCTGTCCAAACTGAATAACTAAGGAAGCAAAGTTTGTGGAGTATAAATATCCTGAGGCTGCATTAAAGGGAGAAATTGGTTTTGGAAGGAACTATTTTCTGTGCCAACATGGAGCAATATGGGAATTGCCTGACCTGACTGCACTAAACTGACAGTATAAGAACCAACTCTTCAGTTTCAACAAGCTAAATCAGACTTTGTAATAATGACTAATAAACACGTAACACTGAGTCCTTAAGGGGAATGCCCTGTCAGTGACAGGTTGTTTTATGACTTGAAGTCTCAAGCTTCCTAGACAAATTTTTGTTTTCTAAGCTTTGAACTAGACACATGCTAACATAAAAGTTTACTGCTGTAGCTCTTACTAACCCTTCTAATCAATGTGTCTTCTGACGGGGTTTTCACAGGTTAGTTACGTGCTGCTACAAAATGTTTTAAGCTAGTTCCCCTCACTTTTACTTCATTCTGCTTCTCTGACATCCAGTGTCTCTGGTTTCCCTCTTTTGGGATTCAAACTTGTCCGGACTAAATAGAAACTTGAATTTAAAGACTCTTTACTCTTTCTTCAGCTTTTAATTAAAACTGTGCCATAATTTCTCACTCAGCTAGCAGTCACTGATTTTTCCCTGAGACAGAAATATTGTTCTGGCCAATGCTCTCACGTATTTCATGTTCTCTCCCTCCAATCAGGGGTTCAGTGAAACTGAAACCCCACCCTGGTACCCTGCGAGCTTGACATTTTCACCCTTAATTTGTTTCTAAATCTAGGCTTTAGGTTTGACAACTGAAAGCAGTGTCTCTTAGAAGCTGAGATTTTCTCTCCTTTGTACAGCAATTTTCTTGCATTTTCTTTGCTACCATGTATTAATATGACATACCTACAAAGTAAGAATCTATGTGCAGGAGAATGGCTTCCTCGAGCGTTGCATCCTCTTATCATCTCTCCCACCTTCTATAGCCATGCTCCTGGGCTCAGGTCTACCAGTCCTCCAGAGTATCAAGTGTTTCAGTGAAAATCAGGTGTTTAACTTCAAAGTGCAGTGGTAATATATTTCCACAGAGAGAGTTTCACTCTCCATCACATGACATAAATAATGTCAGTTGTGTATTCTAGTATTGCCTAATTTGCTCAAGGTGTAAAGGCCAGTGACTACAAAAGGCCCTGCTGCTCTAAGAAAGCTGGTGTGCTTTAACTACATGGATGCCCCTTGGAACAGCACCAGTACAACACAACAAAAGTTCTCAGGAACTGTTAACACCACTTCATTTACTAAACCTCAGCATTAAGAATGATTAGGAATAGGAAGAAATTCTTTACTGTAAGGGTGGTGAGGGACTGGAATGGGTTGCCCAGGGAAGCTGTGAATGCTCCATCACTGGCGCTGTTCAAGGATGGGTTGGACACAGCCTTGGATGGCATGGTTTAGTGGGAGGTGTCCCTGCTCATGGCAGGGGGGTTGGAACTGGATAATCTTCAGGTTCTTTCCAACTCTAACTATTCTATGATTCTATGATAATTATTGATAGACAATAGAATTCTTCTGAAAACATGAGCTGATTAGCCTAAGAAGCCATGTGATGTCAGCATACAGAAAGAAGAAACAGCTCGCCCTGTAGAAGAAGTCACTTCAATAACTTTATGGACAGAGGATTAGATGAACAGAGACAAGTTTCACAATCACTGCTTCCCAGTCACAGGATGGGAAGAGTTTTGTTTGCTCTTTTCCCTGTTGGAACCTTGACATGCTTGTGAGGTGAGCTGATGCCAACCTCATGAAGTTTAACCATGGCAAGTGCAAGGTCTTACAACTGGGTCAGAGTAATCCCAGGCACAGCTACAGGTTGGGCAGAGAAGAGATTCAGAGCAGACCTGAGGAGAAGGACTTGAGGGTGTTGGTCGATGAAAAAATGAACATGAGCTGGCAGTGTGTGCTTGCAGCCCAGAAAGCTAACCGTATCCTGGGCTGCATCAAAAGTAGTGTGACCAGCAGGTTGAGGGGGGTGATCCTGCCCCTCTACTCTGCTCTTTTGAGACCTCACTTGGAGTATTGTGTGCAGTTCTGGTGTCCTCAACATCAAAAGGACATGGAACAAGTCCAGAGGAGGGCCATGAGGATGATCAGGGGACTGGAGCACGTCCCGTATGAAGACAGGATGAGAAAGGTGGGGCTGTTCATCCTGGAGAAGAGAAGGCCTCATAGCAGCCTTCCAAGCATCTGTAGGGGGCCTATAGGGATGCTGGGGAGGGACTCTTCATGATGGACTGTACTGTGAGGACAAGGGGTAATAGGTTCAAACTTAAGCAGGGTAAGTTTAGATTGGATCTGAGGAAGAAATTCTTTACTGTAAGGGTGGTGAGGCACTGGA
>JASSUY010020831.1:0-17943 GCA_032466535.1 Forpus xanthops
TTTGCTTCAACTTCAGTACTAAGATTTCTAGACTCTGCACAGAATGCTGTACTCCAGAGACTCTGTCCCACACACTTAAACACTGTAGCTACTCGTAGCTACTAACTAGTAAAATCTTTAATACCCTTGCTAACATACATATAGGCGAATTATGCATCTGGCAGAACAAGGAGGAAGGAAAAAAGAAAATGTATGAGATGCCTTTCATCAAAACATTTATTACTAATTAATGCTTTCCCCCTCCTGTATGGCATCATGTATGGCAGAGCAGCCTTCACAAGGAGGAAGGTGGGCAGAGACTGCCATGGCTTGCAAAGAATTGTTTCTGAGAAATGTGTAGCACTTTGGATTGATTTTTTCTTTACTCCTTTTCTCATACCCATACTACTTGTTACCATGTTCTTCATTCTCATCAATCTAGGTTTGGACTGACAAAACCTGCTTGATGGTAGCAGGGTGGCAAACTTGAGCTTGCACTTTCCTTTGGGGGAGACCTCTGTTGGGTTTTTTTAAGTGCCTCAAGTATATGCTTGGGCACCTGCCTCTTTCTTGTGTAAGAGCAGCAGGAGCTATGTTCCAGTGCCATCTGAAGTCCTTGACAAGTTCCAAGGACTGGGAGCAAATAAGTCTTCCAATGCAAATGGGTGCAGAGGGTTGAGACCATTTATGCTGGACTCAACCAGATCTGAGAATGAAAGCTGGGGATTCTGCTCAAACGTTCCTTGCTGTTGTTCCAAACTCCAGCCTAACAGAGGTTGTTTAGTCTAACATGTCTAATGCTGCTTTCAGAAAATACAGAAGTCTTGCCAAAGTCCAGTGGACTCAGTGGTGACCCTTCCAGTTGAATCCATTAGCAGAAGCTGTTCTCCCAAGAAAAGAAGCACTACACCTCAAAGCCCTTGCCACAAAAAGAGTGTTATTCCAGCAGCCAATTCCAAAGGCAGCATGAGATCCAACAAAAGAGCCTTGCTTGGGCCAACATGGGTGTCAGAACATAGAGAACGGAGGGGTTTCTCACCCTGGTTTGGTAAAGATGCTGTCTCTCTCCAGAGATCAAGAAGAGCAGCAGCACTGAAGAATCCTTATTCATCACCTGTGTCTGCCAGCAGAAAGATGCAAGTCACATTCTTTTGTAAACCTGTTTTTTTTTTCCCTTTTTTCTTTTTTATTGTGATTAGAGCATTGTGTAGGGCCGGAGATGAAGGTTGCTGTCCTGTTGCCCTGAAAGGCTGTGCTGTTTGAATAATTAGGAAAGCAGTTACAGATCCTGTATAGACAGGGACTGAGCACTGCATAAAGCTGAAATATGAAACTTAAATTTGTGCTCTGACAAGAATTGTTTAAGCTCCCTCGACCTGCTGGTCACGCTCCTTTGGATGCAGCCCAGGATACGGTTGGCTTTCTGGGCTGTGAGTGCACACTGCAGCCGGCTCATGTTCATTTTCTCATTGACTAACACCCCTGAGTCCTTCTCCGCAGGGCTGCTTTGAAACTCTTCTCTGCCCAACCTGTAGCTGTGCCTGGGGTTGCTCCGACCCAGGTGTAGGACCTTGCACTTGGGATGGTAAACTTCATGAGGTTGGCATCAGCTCACTTCACAAGTGTGTCAAGGTCCCTCTGGATGGCATTCCTTCCCTCCAGCGTACCAACAGAGCCACACAGCTTGGTGTCATCAGCAAACTTGCTGAGGGCGCACTCAATCCTACTGTCCATGTCACTGACAAAGATGTTGAACAAGGCATGAAATAGCGGCGCTTATGCTGAGCTCTTTATAGACTGTAGAGAGATTCTTGCCTCAAAGATGTAACCCAATTCAGATAAAAGGCTGTGAGCTAGGGCAATACTGCATAATGTGCAACACAGGTTTTTGTTTTGGTCAGTCACATAAGAAATGTCAGTGCTAGAAGCTGAGTCCAAGCCTTGTGAATCTGAACTCAGTGTCTGAATTGCAAGATGGCTTTCTTGGGGATGGAGATGTGAAGCGGTTGGTCAGTGGAATCAAAAGCAAGGTTTCCACAGCCCTAAACTTCTCTGGGTTAAGTCAGGAGGCAATGAGAGTTGTTACTTTAAGGATAGAGGCTTGGGTAGTGTCAGCCTGTCCTATCTGATCTTTAGTAATGACCATTCTGTTTGCAGAGAGTTTGACTGCCATTTGGAGCTGATCCCTTCAGGGATTTGCCAAGTGCAGCATGTCTCCCAGGCATTTGACGATGCCATTGTTCAAGAGGAGAGGTAAATACTGACCCTCAACTAGCAATAGGTTACCTCCCATTCAGACATCACCAATTGTAGGCTATGTGGTTCTTGTTAGACAGGACGAGAAATAGTTGCAGAACTTTCTCAGCTGTAATGTAGCAGAGCCCCTCCTTCTTCAGACAACTGTGCAGATTAAATCTGCAGTTGGACTTGCAGCTTCTAAAACCTGTCCCAACGCTCCTCTTGTCTTCAAGTTTCTTGCTGTGGAAGTCAGATTTTTCCCAGCAAGAACCTACCTTTGACCCTGTGTGAGAAGAGTACCTCCCTGCCTTCGTCTAAAAGAGGTGCCCGTCCAGGCTGAGGAGGGGGAGAAGAAATTCCATTGCACTGACACTGTCATTGGTGCTTGCATATTTACAAGAAAAGCTTTTTACAATATAGCAATATATTAACAGATAGTCTATATTCCCATAACTCAAAAAACTTAGAGGCTGCAGAAGCTTCTTAAACAACACCTTGGTGGTACACCCAACTACCATGAGGTGGTATGCTGCTCTGTTTGTAAAAGATTATGTCATTCTGAATAAGACATATTAACACAGTAAAAACTAAAGGTCAGAAGTCTTGTCACAGGGCAATTCCCTAAACTACTTCCTCTCTCTAGGCGATGACAGAATAATTGAGCTCTGAATCAATCAGGTATCTGAACTTCCTGTAAATATCGCGCAACAGCTGATCCTCCTCACTTCTGTCTGTTCGGGCTCTGTAAATCCTGACCTGCATGCGTGACAGTCATGTCTCAGATATATGGAGTGGGCTGAGCCTATTAAAGCTTTAGGATCACATGCCATTTCTGGATTATATTTTTTTCCTCCACATTTAAATATGCTTAAACTTGGAATGGTCTTGCTCTGTGATCTGTACTCCCAATAAGGTTTCTGAGCAAAAGTACATGTATGTGTGCACCACAGGTTTAGTCTGGTCTGGCCCAGGGGTTACATATTTGCAGTGCTTTCTGGCTGCTTCTGACAACAGCAGCTCTGTTCTCCAGCTTTTCTCCTGCTGAGCCAAAGGCACCATGCTTCAGTCTGTGGAACAGACCAGAAGCAATTAGCACAGAAATCTGATGTGGGTGCATGTCTGTGGTGTACCAAGACAACCTGAGCAGTCTGTAATGAGCAGATGAGGTACACAAGGTGATCTGGGCTGGCTGGCATGAAGAGCTGTCTGTCTGACAGATGAATGCGAACACACAGTAACAGCATCACACAGTTTCCATCCAGATCTCAGTTTGAAGAGTTGGCCTCTGGGAATCATTTCAGTGAATTGAGCTTGGAGTAAGGAAAGGCTAGGGCATGAGTGGGTATTCAGTCTTTCTAGAAGGATCTCCTAGCTGCCTGGAGGAGAATCTTCTTAAGAAGGAGGCAGATTAGGTTTTTCTGAGTTAAATCCTCCAGTGCTTGCTCACTGGGCATTTTTCATATAAAAATTTATGCCTTCCTCAGTTTTCATTCTGCAGTTGCATTTCCATTTATACCTTCTTATAAGGAATCATATACCAGTTAAAAAAGGGGAGGAAGGAAATGAAAATGGAGAGCAAATAACTTGCAATAATGTAAGATAAAATTGTTAGCTTACAGAGGAAATGTATGACACCCAGCACACTAAAAGGTATTGCTTCCTTAAATAAGTCTGGGTTTGAATATCATACACTGAATGTTGTAGAAGATGAAATACTAATAATCAGATCAGAAGTGGATATATGAGATGGGAGAAGAGGCTGGGAAATTGCTTGTCAGGCTGAACAAAGAGGAGGACAGGAGTAAAGGTATTACCTCAATTAAAGAGAAAGATGTTTTGATGAAAACCTGCACTCACAGGAATAAATCAAGTATTTACAATATTGAAAAGGGAGACTTAAATCCATGGGCAGCTTTTCTTTGGCACTTTCTATGCCAATGTAATCTAAAGGCTTCTCTGATTATGAATGGGTTTGCAAGAAGTTATCTGTAAGAAAAAAAACATAACATTTAGCAGCCTTTCAGTGTTTTACAAAGACTTCCTCAAATGGATCTCACAGATGGGAAATTACAGTTATCCCTGTGTTTTATAGACAGGAAGGGAGAACACTTGTGGCTGCGGCTTTCCCTGTTCTAACCCTCACCCCTCAGGGTAGTCCATGGCTCTCCTGGTGCTTGTCCCCTTGCGGGCCAGCAGCGAGGCCATGAACTCTGCTTTCAAGGCTGATTTCAATGATGGAGCATTAAAGAAGCATTTTAGGTACTAGCCATCCCCAGTGCAAGATATTGGTGGATGCTTATGAAGCATTTTCGTACATCCCAGTCTGTTAACTTTTCATTAATTCAGGGATAGTTCTAGAAACATAAAACAGGTAACAATGGATTGCCTACACTATAACTAAAACTAAACCTAAAGTAGCTATCTTAAAGCCCAGAGGCCCTCACTAATTGACCTGACATGCTAATTAAGCAGTTTTGATCAGAAATAATTAACATAATCCAGCTAGACCAATTAGAGTACAGGAAAACAAAAGAAATTAGAATGTTTTAGGAGCTTTCCTTTTAAGAGTATCATTTGCAATATGAAATACCAGCTGATTCAGCAAAGCAAGCAGGAGTTCTGTGTTCAGGAATTAAGTTATAACCCACGACACAAGAAAATAGATAAACTGAAAAGCCATGACAGGACACATTCTTTGTGGCAGTGAGAAGACAAGCAGAAAACCTTTAAAACTTATTATCATCTCTAGAAGAAACAGAAGAAGGCAGAGTAGTGTGGCTGCTGCTGCAGCTCTGTGAGAATGATCTAAATGCTGGTCCCACACCATAGGCACTGTGGGTAGGTGAGAAAACACAGCCTGTGGGATGCCTGTTCTGAAATTCACTCTTGACAGCCACTTCTAGCAATTATTATTTGTTATTTCCACTGCAGAAGATGGGAAATCTCAAATCTTGCTGTCCTAAATGCAAAGGATGAGAGAAGGAAACTCTGTTAATGAACTGAACAGTGAAGGATATGATTGCAAATGAAGTGAGAGCTGCATGTGGAGATGGTGCAGTTACTTAATTTAGTTTTGGTGAAAACCATACTGAGACTTGAACCTGCAGAGCAGATCAGCAGAATGGAAGCAAGGCAGGGTGGAGAAGTCTGACTTGTAACAGCCAGGCTAGGAGGGAGGCAGCACTCCACAGGATCACACCAAGGACTGCTTCTGGGGCATCCTTCTCTCTCACGGCCAGGAGCCAAGCACTGTGCTTGCCTTGCTACTGAGGTGAACTACTACGTTAAGATCCCCACATGCTTTAATTAAACAATCTCAGTGCCTCTGCTATTTTCCCTGTTTTCAGCTGCATGGTGGGGTGTCCTGTCCCAGGAACACCATCCCCAGGTGATTCCAGTCAGTTGTCAGTGATGTGGTAGTGCTGGACAGTGTGCCAGCATGCCTCTTCCATAGACACACACCTTCCTACAGGGTGGACACCTGCGAGGGCTACAGAGCACTCGGAGAAGAATAGCAAGCTGCTGTGATGATGCATTGTATGGATATGTTTTTCCGGCAGGAAGTTGTCTAGAGAATTGGAGCAGCTGCACATATAGACTTTCAGAACATACATTTGGGTCTTTAGATCTTCACTAATTTGACCCCAGGGAAAGTCTTTAGTAAAACACTGTGAAACCTTTGTGAATGAAAACTCCTTACCAGGGAATATTCCATTTATAACTGCCTATTTAGGTATGTAACTGATGTTGGGAGAGTTGGAGGTTGTGTGCTTTGGTTTGTTTGTATTTAAAAAACCCCAGTCATACCTATTTCACAAAGTACACTCCATGTGTCTAACACAGGGAGATGTGAGATCCTGTAGGAAACTAGCTAGGTGCTGTCTTGGAACTTCATCTTCTCTTAGTGGCACCAGTAAGAGATTTCCTTATGCACAAAATAAACAGCCTGAAAATCATAGAATCACAGACTTGTTTGGGTTTGAAAGGACTGTAAAATCATCCAGTTTCAACTCCCTGCCATGGGCAGGGACACCTTCCACTAGAACAGGTTGTTTAGCCCCCAGCTGTGTGAGATTTGGGCACTACACATTAAATACTCAGGGAAGTTTTTTCCTCCTCAACATTGACACACTCTTTGCTTTCTTGTACATCCCCAGAATTCCTGTCATCTCAGGGAATGTGGATTTCAAGGCTCAGATTCAGTTGGACTGACTAATTACTTGTGTTGTAATGATCAACCTGCTTAATTTATCACTTCTTTGAACATTTAATTAGCCAACAGTGCAAGACGATTAGGTTTTGAATGAGGATAAATTAAAATGCTAGCTTTGCAGCTTTAAGGATATGCAAGCCACCACCAATCACTGCTATGAAAATATCCAACAAAGCAGAGAAGAATGCAGAGATCTCAGCCAGGTTAATGATTCTAAAGTAATACAGCCTTTGAAAAGCTGACTGTGAAACGTGTGTGTTTCATCACACGCCAGTCTCTCTGTGCTGGAAGATGAAAACAAGAAGCTGAAAATGGCACTTTCCTCCTCCTCCAGGCTCAGCTCCAGCTCCCTCTGGTGAGTGAGCCTCATCAAACCACCTACATTCCCACTCCCCACCCTGGGTAGCTGAGGTCCTGGCTCAATCCCTGTACACATCTGTTTGGGGCATGGTTGAATTTTGTTTTCCTATAAGCAAAGCACTAATTCATATATCTTAGTGATTTAAAACTGCTTTGGCACTGTCCCAGTAACAGGCAGTTAAATGCTCTTGAACAGATAGAGAATAATAGACCTGAATATAGAGCTTTAATAGGAAAAGTGAGCAGTGGAGATAGGTTAAGATTAGTAGTCAATGGAGGCGCTTTTGTACAGCTAGCAGAAATGCTTTCAATTTGTGTGCTGTCAGTTGGTTTCCATGACTAAGGCATTGTAAGAAACTCAAAAGAACCATGGATAATACTTTCAAAAGTGCAAAGGTATCACAGGCTTAATCCTTGCTGTTTTTCTAAGAAAGTAATTCTTAGTCCTGCACCTGCTGCACATATTTAGGTGCCTTATTTGTATTTTTATAGTGTTACTATGGAAAGGATGAGACTCTCCATCTATGAGTCTGTACCTTTGTGTACCTCAACATCTGGGTCAAACCCATGATAGGAAAAATGGACTGTCCAAATCTTTGGTCTAGTTTAATCTCCGAGAGTCTTGGTTCTTGAGGTATTTATTTAAATTGTGACCTCATGTGTTTGCAGTACAGAGTTGAGGACCAGTGGATGTGTTTCTTTCTTGTCTAATGAATATAACCCTACAAATGCAGCCTCCAGGGAGATGCAGATGTGTTTGGAATATCCCAAAGAGCCCCGAGAGATGCCCACATATGTCAAGATCAGGTAGCTATTGATATAGAAACCAGGGGTTGCAACCAGTTCCAAGTAATTCTGACTCCACTTTTCAATGGTGTCTTTAGTGCTAATTAGTCCAGTTTGAATTGTTTGCCCAAACTACATGATCATATCACATCATTAGAAGGGCTTCAATTAAAGAAGAGAGAAAAAGTTCCCATCAGAAGGGTATCTGCACACATTATACAAGCATTCTCAAATTAGAGATAAAATTACAGCTTTCCTGTTACCATGAGAACAGCAACATTTCTCATAGCCTGTTAAAATTATTAACACAAGGAGCATATATCTTTTTAAACTTCAATATTATTTATCTAGGGTTGTGCAAACTTTGGTTGTGCCCACACTAACCACCATTAATCACATGTCAAGTGAACTAATGCCAGCATGGAGAGAGCCTCCACCATTTTTTGCCAACAGCTGTAATTAGCTTTTATACTTATGTTGTCTTTTTTTGTACTAGCAATGTGTGGACATTACAGCAAAGACTGCTACAACGAAAAACTCATCCCACAACCCAAACCAGAAAAGCTTATGTCTCCAGGAATCCTGCACACAGCACTTCATTGGTGATCCAAGTTGTGGTGTGGGGCAAAAGAATAGTGCAGAGGGCCTCAAAACTCTTTGCTCACAGCCAGTACACACCACAGGTTTCACTATGGCATCAAGTCATTGAAGAGCTTTGGTTGCCATAGCAATGTGCAGGGACCAGCCCTGCTCAAGCAGGACAGGAGCTGCATGTTCTCCCTTTGGCAGTGATTCCATCCTCTGACGCACAGGCTGCCCTGTCCTCTCTTCCTTGCCTTGGCAGCAATTTTAACAGTTTGTTTTCAAGTGAGAGAGGGTGAGGAAAAGCCACTGTGAGCACTTGGGTCAGCGCAAGAAAGATTAACACCAGGAGCCAGGGTGTGGACCAGAGAGCCTGCTGTCGGCATGTGCTCTCAGCAAAGATGCCCTGATTCATGCTATACTTCATGTGCATTGCATGTTCTTATGGCTCTGAGGAGATGGAGGGACATTTTGAAAATGAAGGATTCCAGCTGCCTTGTTACCTGCTGCCTGAGCCATCCATCACTGCTCTGACTCCCACCTCACTACCAGCTCTCAGGTTATTCCAGGAGAAGTCAACTTATTTGGCCAGATGTCAAAAGGAAATACAAGGTGAATTCCAGTGTGAGGGTGCACAGCTTAAAGGTGTTTCAGTCTTTCCTCATGATATGCTTGTTACTAGACTTGTGCTGCCATCCCAGGAAAGGACAGAAGAAAGATCTGGGATTTCAGAAGCCAAATTCACAGAATTTCTTGACAGTTCTGATTCTCACCTTTTGTTAAATTGCTGCCTAGACTGCTAAATTACAGTCAGATGGGCTTCAGGGCCTTAAGACTAATCGTACTGTCTCCTGTAGTGACCAGCTGAAAGGCAGGCAGCGGCAGAAGCTATGAATGATAGTGTGAGGGAGTGGTAGTACACCTTGGGACAAGTTTAACAGTTTGTGTCCACCTTGACTCTGTGATCAGTAGGATCACAGCACATATGCAAAGGCTGGGCCACTCACTACAGCCTTCTTTGCTCTCTGCAAGTGCAGCAGGAGGTAAAAATCATCCTGGGTTATTTATATTTCCAGAGGGAAAAGCAGCTTATGAATGGAGAGCAGCCCTGTAGCCCTCATTGAACCCCATATTTAAGTATGCTGGGGCATGAGGCAGAGCACTCAGACTTGTTCCAGTGCAGTCAGATTATACTTCACCTGTCCCAAACCATATAACATTTGATGCATGCACTTGACCTGCATTTTACCAGTATCAAGAGGGCCTCAGCTCTGTATACTATGTGGAGCATTTACAACACAGCAATTTAGGCTGGCACTTCTCAATACTACTTGAATTACTGAATTTTAAATGGGTTTGCATTACTTTGCCATCCATCAGATTTTTGGTTACTTGTAAACCCTTAATTTCTCCTTTAGACTCTTACCCAGTGCTTCCAGTATTTTTGCTGCCTCATCTTCATCTTCTTGATCAACAGCCACTTGTTTACAAACCCAGAAATCGGATAGTAAAGGTATGTTCATACTAACTACAAGGATAAAGATAAGATAGAAGACTATGTGAAGAGGTGAAAATAGGTTTGAAATAAGAAGTGCCCATGAATTCTGGGGAAAATAATAAGATTCCAGAGCTAAAGTAAACCATAACAATCTTATGATAATGGGAGAAGAGCGCATTAAGAATTTTATTAGCAAGAACTACAAAAATTAGCTTTCTCCATTTTCATTTTAGAATCAGTGAACATTTTGTTTCCATAATAAAACAGCAATGAAAAGAAAATTGGACACAGGGCATTACACTTCTTCCTCTGCAGGCGAAGATGATTTCTCCTCTCTCAGAGGACTAATATGGACAATTGAGGCTTTAACTCTGGGGAGCACAGTGCATGTCATGAGTGTGCCATCTAACCCTTAGCTACCTGCACTGCATTTGATGAGCATGATTTTGGAAGAGTCCCACCTTCTCAGCTAGTCACACCAGGAACAGGAACCATCAGGAAGGGATGAAGAGAAAAGTTTTCCTTTATTCTTTTCTGTGCATTGGCTTCAAGTGAACCCAGGGCAGAATTCTGTAGGCACACATGCTACAGTGCAGCACCTCCCCGCTGATGCTGACACTGCCTGCCCTCAGCAGTGTATAATAATACAGATAGTACACAGAGGTTAGGAAGAAACTGTCTGTGCCATTCTGAAATGGCAGCAAGAGGCTTTTTATGGCCTCCCCCCGTCTCCTTTAATAATCAGATAAGGACCTTGGGATTGCAGAGAAGTAGCAGAATAGACTCCGTGGACGAAGCTCAAGAGAGCAGAAAAATCCTGCAGACAGAGCCAGTGGCAGACCTGCAGGGAGCAGAAATCAGCTGGGAACAGCTTCAGATATGTTCCTGAAACAGAGTGAAGAAACTCTGCTCAGCTTGACTGAGTAATAGGTCTAGTCTAAAGAATGAGTACCTTTGGCAGTTTATGTTGTGGCTTAGTTACTAGAGCCATTTTATTAATCTCTGGCAAAAAGTGTAAGTAGTATGTTGTCTTTGGTGCAAGAACAGCTTCTTTAGTCACAGAAACTGAGAAGGAATTTAGAAACTGGCTGTCAATCCAACATTGACTTGAATTCAGACTCCTGGGGTTTTGCAACATGACAGCCACTAGAGCTCCGGGAATTGCAAGGCTGTAGCTGTGATATGCTTCAGGCTTGGAGATTTTTACATCTTTAGCTTTTCTGAAACATTTTTTGCCAATCCACCTCAGCCACATCATACTTTCTTAGCACCAGCCTAGAGATATGGGACTTGAAGAATGCCTCATTGCCAAAGCCGAAATTGGGTTTGGGTTGGCTACTGAAGCCTCATTCTCTGGCATCTTTACTCCCCTCTCAGTAAAATGTGCACAGCAGTTCAAGAACTAAATACACCCCCATCTTGTAGTGATCATTATGCTGCACTTTGAAGCCCATTTGTCACTTCTCTGAGCTATTTCTAATATCATAACTTTGCACGCTCACTCACTGTGAGAAAAACAGTTTCTAACATCCAAGCCTGAAAGAGTAGATGTGTTCAGTGACTGCTCCAATTGCATTGCCAATGAGTCAAATCAGTTTTTGCTAGGGCCATTAAGCAGACTAGAGGAACATTCATGTATGTTTAATGCTCAGGAAATCAGTACAATTGAATTCCAAGGATCAGAGAGAAAACGAGTAAAATTTGAAAGGTTGCTGGAATGAGCAGGGGAAAATGCACACACATGGCTGGAGAACCTCAGCTTGAAAACCTGGCTCTGGGATTTTTTGCAAGTTTGTGTTATAGAGACTTATCCTGGGTCAGTTTAACCAGTCAGTTATTTTGGTATATGCACTAGCTCTAAACCAGGAGACTGCATCCCAGAGCAGCAACTCCTGTAAGTGTGAATCAACCAATCCATCATGTGTAAGATTTTATGTTAACTCCATTCCTGGGTAACTGGACATGACTATGTCTTCACATTGTGGAGGCTCAGTGCCCAGACTGAGACAGGATTTAGGTTACTAGCTGAGATGTAGTAGCTACTCAGCATTGTTGTAAGTACTCTGAGCTGGTATTGGACTCAGTCAGTTGATTAAGACTGGTTTTGTGTTCACAGATGGACATTGAATTCTGTGGGTTTCTGCAGTGAGGCATGAGACAGACTGATTGACTTCTAGGCCATTACAGGACCATCCTGCCAATACTCTTGTCCTTTCATTACTTTCCTTCATTTCCAAGCATGTAGAAAGACCTAAAATCCATTTTTTTCTCCTAAGAGCAGCTGTGGCCACTTATCCCAGGGAGGAAGGTCCTGCCAACATCTCATGCTGCTTCAGCACTATGCATTGAGTAAAAGCCAGTGAATTTCTTTCCAGGCCACTCCATGATGTCTATGAGAAGCAGAGCATATTTGCCCCACTGCTGTGTCTGTAAACCCAACCCACAGCACTGAAGACCACCTCATGGTAGCCAGGAAACCTTGCATCCCCTCTGCTCTTTTTGGAGCCTTCTGCATTTTAAAGAAGTGACAGGTTTGACATACATGGCTGCCATCCCTTTGAACCATTAAACTGCTATGGATCTAGTTTATTGCCCTTGATTATGAGTCCTCTCTCTTCACTGAGCTGTAAATAAAGGCTTTTGACTTTAAATACAGCTCAGATATGTCATGATTGAAAACAGCCTGCTGCTCTCTCAACATGTTTATCTAATGTCTGCAGGAGTAAGAACAGGGAGCAGGAGAGCATATGGTGCAGCTCTCAGTGCAGAGTAGTCTATGTATGCAATATGTAGACATCCAGTATTTTCTAATGCAACACTAATTATTATGTAGAGGATTTTACTTTTAAACTGCAGCTTAAATAAAATGATTGCTTCAGACCACACAGGTTCAAGTGCAGCTGGAATTCTAGCAAACCTTTTCCCCAGACAGGAGAGAGAATCCCAAATACACAGGCTATGGTGAACAGTAATGTGGGACAAAGCAGCAGAGCAATAAGCTACTGAAGGGAAGAGGGATTTCCAGTACAACCTGTGACTGAAGAGTCTCCACAAGAAAAAGTTTCTTCTTCAGAAACATACCGGAGTGGTGTGAGAGGGCTGGTGGGCTTTGAGAAGGGTATCAGTTGAAACTGCTCAAATCAGGGAAGAAGTAAAAAGGGAAACTACAAAACTAATGAGGAAAAGAACTGAAAACAAGAAGTGGGGTCTTTCTGGGGGACAGGAACTGCAGGAAATGAAGGTGCTGATCACTTACCAGGTGGTAAGCAACTAGTAACCAGCTATTCTTTCGTCATCCAAATACTTGCCTCTTTCCACTCATGTCACATGCATTATTCAGTAGGAACAGAGTTCCAAAGATCTAATTAATCCTTTCAATTAAGTTAACATTTTCAGTACTTAATTCTGCAGTGTTTTGGACTGGTTCAATAAATAGCCAGTGTCACTTTTCTTCGTCTCACACACAGAAACTCTGAAAGACTAAATAGAGCATACTGAAATTGGTTTAATGAAAAGGTTTCCGTCAGAAGTTATCTTGGGAAGTAAGGAAGTAAGGAAGACCCTTTGAAACAGGACTGGAAAATACTATTTTTTTTGTTACAGAAGGGGCAGAGCTGGGAACAAGGGGAGGGGTGAAAAGAGTGAAGGTGCTGGCTGATGAGTGCAGGCAGGACTGTGCATGGTGCTGTACAGGGAAATAAAACAGCCTGTTCTTGTCCCAAATAACTCATCCCAGGTAGTCAGGGGCCCCTGTGTAGCCTGCACCTCATGTATTGGTGATCCACCAATGTGAAGACAGGCTGAGAACATTGGGACTGTTCGGCCTGGAGAAGAGAAGGCTGTGCAGAGACGTCATAGCAGCCCTCCAGTATCTGGGACTCTTCATGAGGGACTGTAGTGAGAGGACAAGGGGTGATGGGTTCAAACTTAAACAGAAGTTTAGATTGGATCTGAGGAAGAAATTATTTACTGTAAGGGTGGTGAGGCACTGGAATGAGTTGCCCAAGGAAGTTGTGAATGCTCCATCACTGGCGGTGTTCAAGGCCGGGTTGGACAGAGCCTTGGGTGACATTTTTTAGTGTGATGTGTCCCTGCCCCTGTCAGGGGGGTTGGAACTAGATGATCTTGAGGTCCTTTCCAACCCTAACTATTCTATGATCTTAAGATCCTTTCCAACCCTAACTATTCTATGATTCTATCAATTGAGGGCTAGGGCTTGCATTTAGGCAAGAAACAACCAAAATAGCAGCACAAGTAAATGGAATTTAAGAACTATCACACAACAAAGGAGTCTCAGCAATGCCCTCCAACAGTCATTCCTGCCAGGCAATCAGAAAGCATTTTCCTTCTTCAGTGATCTGAAGCTTTTGAAATGAATATACACTTTCGATTTCCTCCTCCTTCCTGAGATAACAGCAACAGAATACTTAGTGATAATCAGTACTACTGCTAATTTTGCATGGTATTCAGTAATTTACTTTCCCCGTGTCCTCATTTTCCCCATTTATATAGTACAGCTTGTACCTACATCATAAGAGCTTTAAAAAGGGAAAAGGGATCTATATTAAGCATGATTCTAATCTCTTTTGCAGCATATATAAATAACTCCTGCACTGAAAATTCAGCCCTCTATTCTGGCTTATTTAGATCAATAGATGTTTTCAAAATCAAAAAGTATTAAAAATTACAGAACATTTGAAAATAAGTTATTGGCTAAAGCATTTTGTTTTCTAACAGAAAATATTTGTAAGTACAAAATTACTTTATAATCACAGGCTGCACGTAGCACAGCAGAGATCTGTTGAAAAACAATCCTAAGGAGGTGCCAAGATTCAATTATTCTTTTATTCCTTGCCTCTTATTGTAATGTTGGAAAGCCAGAGCCCTGAGAACAGAAAGCAGAAGGGGAGCCCTCTGTGGGTACTTGACAGTGGATAGGGAGGAAAACCATCCCATGGTAGCAGCCCAGTTGAGAAGGGAGTGCAAGTGAGGAAGGGCACTTGGCTGGACCACTCAGCTCTCATCTCCATGAAAGAAGCTGTGTTATTTTTACTAAAATCGTATGTTCTCTGCAACTTGCAAGAGTATTTGCGCTGGTTCTTGGGAGTGTCTGAACAGGGGAACTAACTTGATGTTACCTGGCTAGTGTGGCCACTCTTGACAGAGACGGCAAGCTGCCAAAACACCGTGAAAGAGACCCACAGAGAACTAGTTTTTTCTAGTTATAGGGAATTATGAAGGAACTTTCAGGCTGCTGCTTCTTTTCTAAAAGAGCTAAAATATCATCAGAAGCTGTACCAGAAGCAAGAAGCATCCCCTCCATCAGTAGCTTCTGCAGCAATAACAATTCCCAGCAAGCTGGAGCTGAGGACAATGCTGAGTAGCAGAGCTCCCTACCCAGCACAAAGACTACCTGTGAGAGAGGCTGTGCAGTCCTAGACACTTCAAATCCCTTTAGAAGTAGATGGTGAGTACCAGCTGCCACAGCAGCCATCCACAGCTGTGGAGAGAGACTTAGATCAAATACATTGTCCTCTTACCCCAGGCTATAAAACTCTTGTGTATGCTCGATCATTCAGTTATGCCATACTGTGGCCTCCCTTCAGTGCATTATGCTTCTTTAAACCCCATGTGTAAAGTCACTGTTTGATAGCGAGGAAGCATTATTCATTCCTGAATGTCCTGAAAATACGATTGAAGTTCCCAGGATAATGACTAGAAACTTACGCTGTTTAAATCCAGGGACCTTATCTGAAGGAAACAGACCTTTGTGACCTCATCCAAACCAACCAAACTAACCCAACCCCCTAGAAAGTTATGAACCTGGTATTTTAACAAATTTTGCATAGGAACAGACAATTCAAAGATATTTACATTCCTACAAGTTTCATAGCAGTTAGTGTGTAGCTAGAGTAGGGACCTAACTGAGCACCTCAGACAGGGAAAAGGCAAGCAGATCTCAGTTGTTACTCACTCTGCTTGGGGGTCACCTTCTGTCCTGTCTTGCTTAGTGTGTCTATCACAAAGGACGCACAAGGAAGCTGCACTCTCTCTGTGTGGAAAGAGAAAGAAAAAGAAAGGAACAAAAAGCTCAACTTCATAGGAAACCTGACTCCATTAGCTCTGTTGTTCACAGAACAACTTGGTGTTTTTAGCTGAGACCACTAGAAATCAAAGCTTTACTTTTTAGTGCCAGAACAAATGGTTGAAGCAGTTGGAAATTTCTGAAAATACTAATGGTGGTAGTAACTAAGCACAGAAGGTTCACCCTGTGTCCGGTTCTTGTTCTAATAAATTCTGAGTAAAATACTGTATTTTAATCATGAAGTATTTGAAAGTAGTTCACAGTGTTGTGTTTTTATTATTATTTAGAGAATGATTCTCTTTCCTAAACTCCCAAATCATTCAGGCAAAAAAACATCCACCCACTATTTCCTCCACTGACTCCAACAATCCAGGGCTGCACTATCACATGTTTTAGAACAAGACTCAATCTATTTATTAAAAGTCTTTGTAGTCAGCTGGCAAACCGTATCTGTAAATAGCAAGTAGCTGTTCTGCAGCCAGAATTCCTCACACCAACGAAGGAAGAAGTCCAAGTCATCTGGATGACCTCAGTGACCCCAATTAACAGCAAAGCACTAAAGTTCATAGGCTCTACTGAGCTTACACTAACAACGCTGTGTTCAAAGAAATACTGAAGATTCCAGATCTTTCAAATTTTCTATGCAGTCATAAAAATAAAATGACCTTTTCCTGACTTACGCTGCAAACCCAAAAATTAACCTGAAGGTTTTTGGGTTTTGCTGTCCTTGTCTCAAACAGAAGTATGCTTCCTCTTCATGTCATAGAATAGTCTCTTAACACTGCTCATGGAGGAGCCCGGTCATCCTCCACGGCCCCATCCAGCCCAAGATGGCTGAGGAACCTGCACCAGCGAGGCTGAAAAACACATAACACTCCTTTCTTTTGGGTACTTCTGTCCTGCACAGGCAAGACCAGTCAGATGCAGCCTACTATCAGACCACTGGCATCTGCCCCATCCTTGACAGTGTTCAAGCCACATTGGACAGGGCTTGGAGCAACATGCTGTAGTGGAAGGTGTCCACGGCAGGGGGTTGGAAGTGGACGAGCTTTAAGGTCCCTTCCAACCCAAACAGACCTGTGATTGTGTGATTATCTGATCTGGACCTGCTGGTTGGCTTTTCTGGTGATTTATTTTTCGTCCCTTCCGTAGCGAGTGGTAGAAGGGGCACAGCTGGGAGCTCTGAAAGTAGTTCTCCCTGTATTACTGCTACAGTAAACAAGTGGTTTCATTTCTCACACTAAAGAAGAAAAAGTAATCTATACAAGGTGATGGATGATTGCACTCACCATTTGTTACAAGTTTTAATAAAATTGGAGAAGGGTTTTTCCTCCCTACCGCATTCCAACAGCAGGTAATTTTTAAAACCCCTTCCAGAGTCACAGATGTTACATCCTTCTCTTTAGCTTAGAGATATTCCTTTTTTTCTAACAAGTACTTAAAAGGCACAGAGGTTATTTCTGCAGCCCTTTCAGATAAGATGGACACCTTTCACACAAGCACAAAGTAACTTACTGTGAAAAATACTCCAGTGAACCTACCCACATCCAGGATTTCCCATCCTGTGCCAGCTGTGCCGCCCGCATGGGGACGTTTCAAGAACTGGCACTTTGCTTTGGGGTCATTTCAGCCTGGAGGCAGCCTGGTTGTTGGAGTGTTTTTGTCAGACCCTGATGTGCAACCGGACTGCAGTGGAGCAGCGGACACAAGGCCTGTGATCCCAGGACAAGTGCACACCAAACACCGTGCTGCGCGGGAGGATGAAGGTCCTTTCCAACCCAAACCATTCTATGATTTTATGATTTGGGCGCCCTGCTCTCTAGTGGATGCACGACCATGGGATCTGCACTTTTGAGGTGCCTTGGATGGATGGGTTCACAGCGGCGCTCTCCATGACGAATCACAGCTATGCAGCATAAGTCTATCTATAAATTGCATTCACCTGCACTAGGGCTGTATCAGGATGCACAACTCGGTTTGCACTATTACCTCGCAGAAGCAGTGCCTTCGCGGGGTGCAGGCAGAAAGGTCCCTGTACCCCGGGAGAGAGTCCCCTTCATGGCCGAGGGTTTCCCCGTGGGATCTAAGGGGCGGAGGGTGCTGACAATCACGCTCTTCTCTCCCTACTGATAAAGGGAACATGCTGCAGCTGTTCTATCCAATTACTGTTCTTCCATGCAACTATGTGAATAGAAGTGCTAG